>VDFB02105785.1:265250756-265284555 GCA_007258455.2 Sequoia sempervirens
AGATCTATCGACAAGAGTTTCGCTATCGCTAAGAGTCTTATAGAACTTTATGTCATACTAATGTTCATACCTATTGGTGAGAGGAAAACCATCGAAAAGAGTTCTCACCGAAAGCACTTGTCTATCGGTGAGACCGATAGACATCGGTAAGAGATCACACTGAAGGCATACCCAAAAATTCATATTACTCTAACCAGTCTATCGGCAAGAGCAGCACCATCGGCAAGAGGTTACATCGAAGTTCATCGTGTGGAGATCCATCGGCAGTTCACAAACAATTCTGTCAGCGAGACTAGCACTCTCGGAAAGAGTTCATACCGACTGCAAACTTGTCAGCCAAGAGTCTCCCTGATGATCACCAAGAGCCAACCCATCGGTGAGACTAGCGCTATCGGAATGAGTCACTTTGAAGGTTCATACCTCTCCCTGATGCCACTCGTCACCAAGAGTCTCCTCAATAACCAACTAGAACCAACTTGTCGGCAAGAGATTTTCCATGATGGAACGAGATGGGAAACTCACAGCAATAGACATGTCTTGTCGATGACTCCCGTTGGCAAGAAAAAACCAAAGTCTCAATGAATTTTAATCTTTGAACACAACTGCTAGTTGGTAAGACTTCCATAGGGTCTCGCTGATTTTTCTCTTTCAGGAGTTTCATGTCAGTAAGCTTGAGGCACATTTTCCAACAATCTCCCACTTGACGAAGATCTTACTGACACCTCTAGAGTACAACAAAACCATTGAAATTCATGGGCACTAAGGCCAATCGAACTAGCACACCACGTGAACTTGTCTGTGCTCACTAGTTTTGTCAATGCATCTGCAACATTTTTTAGAGTATCCACTTTTTCTAAAGAGACCTTTCCATCCTCCACCATATCTAGTACAAAATGATACTGCACATCAATATGTTTTGTCCTGGCATGAAAAGTAGGATTTTTTACCAAATAAATAACACTTTGACTGTCACAGTAAATTGTAATTTTCTTTGCATCAAACCCAATGTTAGAACACAAAAAATTTAACCAGATTGCTTATTTACATGCGTGTGTTGCTGCCATGTATTCTGCCTCTGTAGTGGACAAAGTGACTATAGCCTACCACTTACTCATCCAACTAACTGCACCACCATTCATCATGAAAATATATCCACTGGGGGATCTTCTACTGTCAATGTCCCCTGCCCAATCAGAATCCACATAGCCTCGAATGCTGAGAGTCCTCTGTGATTCAACCAAATTTCCATGGTAACACAAAGCATATTTTGAAGTTCCCTTTAGATATCTAAACACTCTTTTCACATCATCCTAATGTGTCCTTCTAGGATTTTCCATAAAATGACTAAGTACTCCCACTGCTTAGTCAATGTCTGGCCTTGTACATACCATTGCATACATTAAACTGCCAATTGCACTAGCATAAGGCACTTTGGTCATGTCCTCCATCTCAGTAGGATATTTTGGATAGTCTTCAACAGATAACTTTGTTCCCTGCAAAACTGGAACAACTAGCTGCTTGCAATCAGTCATACAAAATCTCTGCAGAACAGTATTAATATACTTACTCTGACTGAGCCAAAGTTTTATATTCTTCCTATCCCTATTTATTTCCATTCCTAGAATATACGTGGCTGCACCAAGATCTTTCATTTTGAACTTTGCAAACAACTGAGATTTTATATCAGAAATCATTAACTTACTATTGCCTATCAACAACATATCATCAATATAGAGAGCAATAATAAGAACATGATCATTTTCAGCTTTGTAGTACACACAATGATCAAGTTTCGATAGATTACAAATCCCAATGACAAAACAAAAGTGTCAAACTTCTGGTGCCACATTCTAGGAGATTGTTTTAACCCATACAAAGATTTTTTCAACTTGCAAACCATATTTTATTTACCTTTTTCCACAAAGTGCTTAGGCTGGGATATATAAATTTTTTCTTCAAGGTCACCATGAAGAAATGTTGTCTTCACATCCATCTATTCAATCTCTAAGTCATATGATGCTGCAAGTGACAAAATAAATCTAATAGATGTCAGCTTAGCTATAGGAGAAAATATTTCTCCATAATCAATTCCCTCTACCTGGGAATATCTCTTCACAACCAATCTCAACTTATACTTTTCCACACTTCCATCTAGACCAATTTTCCTTTTAAATACCCATTTGCAGCCAAGAACTTTTCTGCGTTTAGCCAAGGGCACCAAACTCCAAGTATCATTCTTTTCTAATGATTCTATTTCTTCATTCATGGCTTCCAACCAAGAGTTTGAATCAAACATTCTAAATGCCTCTTTCATAGTCCTAGGCTCATCAGTGCTAGAAATTAAAGCATAGGCACAAGTAGAATCTAATAAAGAAAACCATACCTATTAGGTTGCTTTCTTTCATGTGTTGACCTCCTCATAGGCTGAGGCTAAGGTTGATCTTCTTCTTCAAATTTCTCAGAGCTACTTGAGCTCTCCTTAGTTTCAGGTACATTTTGAATTTTCAATTCCTCTTTATCTAGCGTCAGAGGAATTTCAACTACATCTTTTTTATTTTTTGATTTTGTCTCTGACTGTAGATCCAAAGTAGAAGGATTAAGCTCATGAAAAATAACACTCCTGCTATATAGAACCTTCTCCGTATCAAGATTCCAAAGCTTGTATCCTTTTATGCCAACACTATAACTAATAAAAATACATTTAACAGCCTTGTTTTCCAATTTAGACCTTTTTTCATTCGACACATATGCATATGCCTCATAGCCAAAGACAAAAATGTGTCTCAGAGAGGGATTCTTTCTAGACCATGATTCCAAAGGTATTTTCTCAACAAGAGTGGAGTTAGGAGAATGGTTTATTAAGTAACATGCTATTGCAACTACCTCAACCCAAAACTTCTCCTCCAAGCCAGCTCTACTTAGCATACTTCGTGCTCTTTCCATCACTGTCCTGTTGAACCTTTCAGTAACTCCATTTTATTGCGAAGTATAGGATGTAGTTTTATGTCTTTTAATCCCATGATCTTTACAGTACTTTTCAAACTCATTAGAACAAAAATCACCACCATTGTTAGTTCTTAAACATTTTATTTTTCTTCCAGTTTGATTTTCAACAAGGTTTTTAAATTCTTTAAAACAACTAAACACTTCTGCTTTACTTTTCAAAATATAAACAAATGCCCTTCTTGTCAATGAACGATACATAATATCTTGATTTAGACAAAGAAGGAACATTTATTGGACCAAAAAATCATAATATATGTAATCAAGTAAACCAGAAGATTTGTGAGGACTGGAGTAAAATGAAACACGGTGTTGTTTACCATATATATAATGTTCACAAAACTCGAATTTGAGGTTACAATCATCAAGCCCTTCAACCAGGTTTTTATTTTTCAAGGTTTTTAAACCTTTTTCACCAATGTGGCCAAGCCTATGATGCCAGAGCATAGTCTTTTCTGCTGGAAGTTTAACTTCCATAGAGTTTGCACTATCAAGAACTTTTTCCTCCTTTTCTCCATGAGTAGGATTCTATGACTTCGTAGAGACACTATTGCATTGCACAAAAAATGCATCCAACTTATGCAAGGTACCAATACGAGCACCCCTAGCTAGCACCATTGAGCCTCTAGTCATCTTGCAACCATTTCCAAAGAATGAGATCTACACTTCAACATCATTCAGTTTACTAACAAAAAGTAAATTTCGAGCTAGACCTGGTATATGCATTACATCATTGATTCCCTTCACTCTTCCAATAGGGAATTGAATTTTGACTCTTCCACAACCAACTATTTCCAAAGATGAATTGCTTGCCAAATACACCCCTCCACCATCGTATTTTTCATACTTAGTGAACTAGTCTCTATGAGATGTCATGTGGAAAGATGCTACAGAATCAATCAGCTAGACATCATCTGATGCCTATGTAGCCAAGGCTGCAATGAAAGCGTCTGCATCACTCTGAGAAGAATCATTGTTATAAGAATAATTCTTCTTCTTCTTATTTTTCTCCTCTTTGCAATCCTTTCAGACATGACTAGGTTGCCCACAATTCCAACACTTCACCTTGGAATTCTTTCTAGGAGACTTTGATCTCCCTTTTGATTTTGATTTGGACTTCTTATCCTTCTTCTTGCCTTTTTCTTTCGATCTACCTCTAATAGAAAGATCCTCCTTCACCATCTCAAAATATTTTCTTCTCATCTCTTCTGATAACAAAGAAGCAACAACATCTTCCATCTTAAAAGTTGATTTCGTACTCCCAATAGCCATCACCAAGTGATTCCAAGAATCTGGCAAAGAACATAACAGTAGCATACATCAATCTTCTTCATCAATCTTCACACCCACATATGCTAACTGAGAAATCAACATGTTGAAAGCATTCAAATGATCAGCAACAGATGCTCCTTCCTGCATTTTCAAAGAGTACAACTTATTCCTCAAGAACAACTTATTCACCAAGGACTTGCCCTGACAAATAGCTCCTAGTATTTTCCACAAAGAAGATGTAGTCTTTTCTTCATGAACATTTAGAAGAATAGAGTATGCTAAATAGAGCCTTATCAAACCCTTTGATTTTTGATCTACAAGGTCCCAATCCTCTTGCTTCATGCCTATAGGCTTCATTCCAGAAACAACAAGCCAAATATCACGATCAACTAATAGATCTTCCATTTTAAGTTTCCACAACTCAAAATTGCTGCCATTGAATTTCTTAATTTCAATCTTTCCTGATGTTCTTGCCATCTTAATCTGTAATTCGAATTACCAGACTTCTACAAGAATCCCACTAAACAAAATTGACACAAAAAACCCAACGTAACCACAAGGATAACACAACTAGCCTAGCTATGATACCACTTGTAAGGAAAGCTTAGGTGCAGAACAAACTCTCCTAACATCAAAACCTCAGGGAAGAATGCAAATATGACTTTAAATTTTACAATTGCAGTTCATTAAGATACAATTGAAAGGAATAACAGAACAAAGAAATGAACATACATAGTTGGACACCATATTTATGTGGGAAAACCCTTACGGGAGAAAAACCCACCACACCAAGAAAAGCCTCTTTGTATTATAGTAAACAAAATTACATACAGAGTACAAACTTCACTTTTTGATGTCAATTTATAACAACAACATTCACTGATTAATCTTGTATAGAATAACTCTTAGAAACATCCAAAGAATTCACTCAAATCAATCCATGTTCAATCAAGCAAAACTTTATTATCTCACATTGTTCATCATCATCCACCATTTCCAGAGAGTCATCCATTCTCTCACAGTCTGTTCATCTCCCTCACAAGAACGGTCGCAATAGTCCAACTGCTAACAATTCACATTATGCTTCTATGATTGGTCCAAAACAAACCACATAGGATGGTCATTCAGTCAAAGAAGTTCAAACGGAATCGCATGTCAGTGAGATACTAGGCTGTGTCTCCCTTATGCCATAATGCCCGATCACAGAACCATTGGCAAGACCACCGCTATCGCTGAGACATCATACTGAACACAAACCTAGCTTGTGCAGATCTATCAGCAAGAGTTTCAATATCACTAAGTGTCTTATAGAACTTTATGTCATACCAATGTTCATACCCATCGATGAGAGGAAATCCATCAGCAAGAGTTCTCACTGAAAGCACCTGTCTGTCAGTGAGACCAATAGACATCGGCAGGAGATCACACCGAAGGAATACCCAGAAGTTCATATTACTCTGACTAGTCTATCGGAAAGAGCAACACCATCGTCAAGAGGTTACACTAAAGTTCGTCACATGGAGATCCATCAGCAGTTTACAAACAATTATGTCGGTGAGACTAGCACTCTCAGCAAGAGTTCATATCGACTACAAACCTGTTAGCCAAGAGTCTCGCTGATGATCACCAAGAGCCAACCCATCGGCAAGACTAGTGCTATCATAATGAGTCGCTTTGAAGGTTCATACCTCTCCCCGATGCCACTCATCACCAAGAGTCTCCCCGATAACCAATTGGAACCAACCTGTCAACAAGAGATCTGCCATGACGGAACGAGATGGGAAACTCACAGTGATAGACATGTCTTGCCGATGACTTCCATCAGCAAGACAAAACCAAAGTCTCAATGACTTTTAATCTTTGAACACAGGTGCTAGTCGATAACACTTCCATAGGGTCTCACCGATTTTTCTCTTTCAGGAGTTTCATGTCAGTAAGCTTAAGGCACATTTTCCAACAAAGGCATCAATGGTTTGTATCCCCAGAATACCTGAAATGTATTATTTCCTGTACAACTATATATTGCATGATTGTAACTATGTTGCATATATGAAAGAATCTCATCCCATGTTCAAGGATGTTGAAATTGATACACTCATATAATGTGAATAGTCATGTAATTGACCACTTCAATTTGACCATCTTTCTATGGATGGAAAGTAGTAGACTTGGTGAACTTGGTGTCCATCACGACCCAAAGTATAGACCAAATTTAATAATAAATCTTCTATATCTATTAGAGATGATACCTCGTGGAAGTCAAAAGTGAACCTAGACACGAGAAAAGAAAAACTTGGTAATATCTTCTATTGACACCCAAGCTTACAACAAAGAACAACTTGGAAATATCTTTTATTGATACCCCTTTCTTGCAAGCTACTAGGATGGCTACATTCAAAAACCTATCTACCACAACATACACACAATCATGACCACTTCTAGAAGTAGGGAGGCCAAATAGGAAGTCCAAAGAAAGTGATTTCTAAGGTCTTTCTAGGGTTAGAAGAGCATATACCATCTTGCCTTATTATTTACAGGCTTCATAATGACACATGCTACACAAGATTGAATATAAGAAATAAAATTATGTTACATCTTGGGCCAGTAAACGTACCTTTGGAGTACATCAAGATTTTTCCCACCACAAAGTGTCTAGAAACATGACTATAATGTGCTTCCCATATCATATTTTATTGTTCCTTAATATGAACACATATATGACCCATGTGACAAAGAATGCTATCTTGTAAATAAAATCCAAGAACTTGCTTACCTGTTGCTAGTCTATTGTAGATATCTAAAAAATAAGAATCAATGCCATGTACACATTGGGAATATTTGTTATTTCATGTCCACAAGAATCCAACACCATAGTTAGTGCACCAATCAAATATATACTCTTGAGCAATCTACAACTCTGTTACTATGACCCTTTTTGTGGTGAATATTAATATGAAATTTTTGCAAGTAGGATGACCATCTTTGATCTCTATTATTTTTCAATTTCCCCAATTTCTTTAAAAATTGTAGAGGCTTGTGATCTATATGGATAATAGTCTCTTTCCCCAAATTTTAGTGCTTTCATTTCTTATAGGATTGCACAATAACATACATATCCTTGTATGTAGGATATCTACGAATTGTATCAGAGAATATTTCACTATGATAAGCCACTAGATGACCATTTTGCATGAGCATTGCCCCATGAGCATACTCAGAGGCATATGTTCCAATCTCAAAAGGTTGTTATAGGTTTGGAAGTGATAACACCAGTGCTGAACATAACCTTTTCCTGAGTTCCAAAAATGCTTTTTATTGTGGTTTGTCCAAAAAAAATTACTTTACCTCCTATTAGTTTGTTCATGGGACATGCCAAGTGAGAGAACCAAAGTACTTTCAACCTCCAATAAAAATTAGTCATCCCTAAGAAGCTACAAATTTCTATAATATTTTTAGAAGAAGGCCAATCTTTGATCACTTATATCTTTGTTGGATCTATATGAATACCTACACTAACCACCATGTATCACAAGTATTGAATCCTTTCCATACCAAATGGGATTTTTTCTTTAATAGCATAATGTTTATGTTTTTGCAATGCTGAGAGAATTTGTTCCACATGCTGTAAATTCTCCTCACATGTCTTGCTAAAGATGAATATAACTTCTAGATAGACTATAACAAAGGAATCAGTGAATGGCCTAAGAATATCATTCATCATTATCATAAAAGTGGCAGGGGTGTTTATTAGTCCAAAAGGCATTACCAACCAACCCCTCATTATATTTTAAGGAAATTTTCCAAACATATGATTAGTCAATTGGTACTTTGTGGTGTCCTGATGTTACATCTATTTTGGTGAAAAAATTATCTCCCCTTAGTTGGTCCAAGAGATCATCAATACGAGGGATTGGATCTACCTATTTTTATAGTGATTTGGTTTATGGCCTAATAATCAATCTACGGGCGGGGGCCCTAGCTCGGTTGGCTAAGTAATTCCGTTGCGGCTCTGCTGGTCATGAGTTCTAGTCTCCCCCGTCCCGTGGTACCGGAGGGCGTGTCGCGCCAGCGCCGTCGGTCACGTTAAAAAGTTTACCAGGTGCACTGCAGTTTATAGGGGGTCGTGCTACCCGATTCCTGCAGTCTAAAAAATAAAAATAAAAAAATAATCAATCTACAATAGCCAAGTTCTATTCTTTTTCTTGGTCAAAATAATTGGATTGCCACATAGTGATGCACTTGGTTGAATATGGAATTTTTGGATAAGCTCTTCATTTTTTCATTTGATCTCATCATTCTCGAAAATTGATCCCCTATATATTGGCCCATTTGGTAATGGTGTCCTTAGAATCACATTAGTTGAATGTTTGACTTGGTAATTCTTTAGAACTCCTATTAGGGAAGTGAAGATATTTTGATACCCATCCAATACTCCATCCTAATGTTTTTGTTGATGTGCGGTAACAACTATTATTGATGTATGAGTTTTACCTATGACTAACTTTGTTTTCTCAAGTCAAATCATTAACAACACAAAAGCTCTAGTTTGAATAATCCAGCTTGACAATAACAAGTTATGTGGTGTAGACTTGTAGGATCATGATGGGCCAAAAAGTGGCAATATGATGGGTATGTGTAGGGTATGTGGATGACGACTTTTTTTTACCCAAAATTGATGAAACGAAAAGGGTTTTTAAAGGAGATTCTCAGATTTCCACCAATATAAATTATGTTTTACTTTGAATTTAATAAATAATTATTATTCATTTTCTATTTGAATTATGACTAAAGTCCTAATTGATAGGATGATTGAAAAACATTTATAGCTTTCAAATGGTACCACATTTTTTGAATCCAAAACATGTGTCTCATTCTATGCTTCACATACTATAGCATTAAAAAAAATGAATTTCATGAAGTTTTGACCAAGTTAAGGTGGTCAGACATATGATTTTTTTATATTTTTAAAAATTTGTAATAAAAAATTCATAATTAATTATTTACTTGGAAAAAAATTACAAAAAAATATGCATCACATTGGGACATGAGTCCTCTACTTATATCTAAAATATTATTAAAAAATATTATCATTTTATTGTGGTTAGGGTGGTTAGACAAACACCTACTTCTTATTTTTTCCCTGAAATTTAAGTGCTACTGCATTGAAATTTCAAAATTTCACCAAATAGAATTTAAAAAAAATAAAATAAACCTAGTAGTTTAGAAACTACATTCAATTTTCTACAGATTCTATTCTTACATATTTTTGAAATAATATAGATTACAACTTATTCAATTTTTTACGTCAAGTTGCCTAACTCTAATTTTTCTGAATTTTATAGCCACTTAAGGGCCTATTTTTTCTATGATGATCCTATACATACCCTGAACTCAAAAGGGTCTTTAGGTAGCAAATCAAATTCCATCTCTAGTTCATGGGTTTCTATCATTAATTTCTTAGTGCTAGCTCTAAAATCTTTTGTGTTATGTTAGGAGCTTCTATGAACTCCACACCATATACCAGTGTTATTCGGTGTATTCTTAGCACTTTTACTTGATGTTGATTGAGAAAAAAAAATATTATTTTTCTTCTTTCCTTGAAACCTACTACTACAATTTACTTTTGGTTTGTTCTCATTTTTTCCTCTTCGCTTGAATTTTCTTCAATTTTAGCCACATATCTGTAAGTAGTTCCCAACATTTCAACATTCAAGAAATACATTTATGTTTGAATATAATGATGCATACCACTATGATATTTCAAAAGTTGATGTTTATTTGTATCTTGGATGCCAAGTTTTGTAGATAGTGTATGGAATGTGTTGGTGTAATATTGGATAGATTCATATTTTTTTTGTTGAAGTAGCTATTACTACATAATTGTTTCTTCATATGTCTCTTTAGGGAAATATTCTTCTTTGATGTACTCCATGAATTCTTCCTATGTAGGGCTATCATCTACCCCTCCATTGTCAAAAATTTCCTTGGTTGAAAAATTTGCCTCCCATGATTGCTTCACATGGTGTTCATCCTTGAGGAGATAAAATGTTATCTTTTCAACATCAGAAAAGTTATTCACAAAAGAATATTTTTTTAGTTTTGACAACTAATCATCTAAAAAATTTACATCAATCTTGCCTTCAAAATTTAGGATATCAAAGTTTACTTGTGCCTTGAAAGGAGTGTGTCCATGAAGTGGTGTCTCTGCCACATTTGGTTTCTGATTTTGTTAGACTAATCACAAAAATTAACTCATTGTCTCCTCTCTTTTCTTCTTCAAAGCCTCGTCAACCATCACCTTGATAGGGTCTTATGAGTCACCTTGTTTTTCTGCCATCTTTGGTCATGCACGTGTCTCAAAGGAGGATAATTTGATAAATTTTGTGTTTCCAATCCTAGCCTTTGATAGCCTGACTATGTGCAATAGAAAATTTAGGATTTTTCCTCATTTGATACCAATGATCTAAATTTAATTACAAATTCAAATAAAAATTAATTGATGTGAATGAGAACCCGTGGTATTATAAATGCTAGACAATATGGCGAAATTCATGAATTAAGAGTTGTGAGCCTTCATAGTCACATTTTTATCCAAACTAGAGTTAATATATACATTTTTAGGCATATCAACAATCACCACAACTATAGTAATTTGAAATGAATAGTTGGCTTTGAGAAAATAACAAATAAAACCAATTTTTTTAAAAAGCATATGAATTTATGTACCTCAACTTGGTGGGCTCATAACTTTTAGTTTCTTGGTCAAATTAAGGACGTTTGTACCTCATTCAAAAGGTCTTGAAGAGATCTAATTTTAGTCCCTTTAAATCCAATAACTTTGGCTATTTAATTTAAGGGGTCGATGCCAGTTTCGACCCTAAATTTTTCTCCAAAGACCTCCAAATATGCAATTTAGTAAAACATAGAAAATATCAAAAAAATTATTTTTTTATATTTCCCATCTTTTCTTGTGCCAATAGTTCCAAAGTTCTTTAGATAATTACATGAAGAAAATTAGAACTAGAGTCCTTAGTTTAAGGTTTGTATTGTAATCTATTTTTCTTTAATTTTATAAGGATCCTAAATAGGTAAGTTGATTTGAACCAAGTAGTAACGAAATGGCAGTCCTTAATTTTATGCTTAGCAAACCAACATCCAAAACAAGTATTGGGAAAGTTAAAGTATAAAACATGCTAGGTCTGGAAAAGATGTCCAATCAAGATATCTACAACTTATTTCAAATATTTAGAAAGATCAATCTCAAGACACACACACTTTTATGAAAAAGCTTGATAAAACATATCAAGTTCAACAGATATGAATTTACTAAGAGAAGAAACAATATTGGTCGAGAAGTTCTAATAGGGTATAGGTAGAATAAATACAAAATACAACATAAAGGATTTTTTCATATGAGATGGAAAATTCATGCACCTGGATAGTTGAAAAATAATAGAGATGCATGAATATACCATGGACCATATTTGAGGATGACCTTAGCATGGATGGCTTGCCTCAACAAAGTGGGAAAAAAATCCTTTGGTAAGGTTTTGAAAAATATCAGGACAAACCCCATGTAGTTCCCAATGCTTGTTAACCCATTCAAGAAGCATGCTTTTTGGGGGATTTCTCCCAAAACAATCCTATCAAAATAAAATTTTCTAGCCATTTGAAAGCATTATCAAGTTCATGGATGGATAAAATCACATTTATTGGAGGGTCACAAAGATCACCTCATGGAAAACCTTGGAACAAACTTTCATGGATACTTTTTTAGTGGAACCATTGCTAAAAGTTGTCAAACCATAAACACTAGAATAAACTAGTTGGTTGAAATTTTTTGAGGCCATATCAATGACTACCCAAAATACTCAAAATAAATATAGAATATTAAAATATTTCTTGTGCCAAAGGTGTGGAGTGACATAAGGATGAAGATAAACTTTAGAAAATACATAAACCCTAGTAGAGCTCTCTCAAAACTCCCTTTATCTTATATTTCAATATAATATGCTATCTTTTCTGCTACTTAAATTTTTATAAAATATTATTTTAATTACTTTAAATAGAATACTAAAATGTACTACTATTAATTACAAGAATTATCAAATAATACTAAGTTCTTATTCTTTCCAAATAAATTATTATAAATAATTTAATATTATGTATTATAGTAAATTGTATAAACTATTAGTATATATTTGCAAATACAAATGGTACAATTAATTATTATAAACCCACAAAATCTTTTATGGTCTTCTAAATTGAACTATATATGACATGTTATTTTTAAGGCATGACCACCACAAATTCTAGCTTTCCTAGTTGTTTTAGTAGTTTTGTAATGTTAAACGTTCATTTTTATTCATGAAGTCAATTTATAGTTTAAAACATTATGAGTGAATATTAGCAATGTTCAAATGAAATATTCTATTATTAAATTTTAATTAAAAATGTATAAATAGATATACTAATTACATAAAATTGATCAAATATAATATTTTGATCTCCAACATCATCCAAAGGTGTAAGGAGAGAGCCTACATGTGAAAGTAATCACAAATATGGAATATGCAATGGTTAGTTTCTCTAAAGAAATTGAAATATGCATATATTATTGATAAATATTTTCTTTGATAATCGTGGCTCCAAAAAAAACTGTTAGTAGTATAATATACTTGTCTTCAAAAAATGATTTTAAGTTGCAAAAACTTGTAGTTAGATAGAAAAATGATTAATTCAATGATTAGAAATATGTAGCATCAACATCAGTGAGCCGAGAAATAGTTGAACCACCAAAACAAGGCATAATACACCAAAAGATAAAAAATGCAAAAAAATGTACTTGACACAAAATTGTCGAGTTATGTCATGCATACATTAAAATATGAATGTTCATACAATAAAGTATCATCCTTACACAAAAAATAGCCACAATTTATTAAAATTTTATTTAATCTTATTTTTTGACTTTCACATAGAAGTTAAAAAAAATTGGTAGCATCTCTTCCCACAAAACCAATTCTTAAAAAAAAAAACTAAGAGTTAAAAGTTATCAAAGATCATAAAAACAAATTTTTAGGTAGAAAAAATATATATCAATATATGGTGGAGCCACTAAAATATAAGGTAGAAACATCATTTCATGTTGAAGCTACAAAAGGCTCAAAATCTTATAAAATCATCAATTAGACGTACTAAATTTTTTTTGACAAAACTATGAAAAATAGGTTAGAAATGTGTTGTGTAATACCTCCATGTTGTTGATACTCTTTGTTACTATTTGTTACTCTTATGTGTTAGTGTGATACTGGTTTGTGATGGTGATTAGTTCACCGACTTGGTGTGTGTGGGTGCATAGTTCAGTTGATTGCTACATTTGACATTATTATGATGATTTATGATACTTTGTTTGGTGTTTAGATTATTTGATTATGCAATGGTTTTTCCTTAATATTATATATATGTCGATGTTGTGATTCCATGATTTTTAATTTGGTTTCAGTAATACATTGTGATGCAGTGGCTAGTAATTAGTTTATGATGTGATCAGTTAGTTAGCAGTGTTACATTACATCTAATGTTGTATTTGTTAGTATAGCTTAGGTGAGAGGACAGGGTAGCACCACTTGTTTACGAATGCCTTGCTACACTGCAATTCCTTCTCATGATAGGATAATTTTGATTATATATATATATATATATATACATGTTACTTGACGTTTATTGGTATGTAGGAATTGTAGGAATAAAGTCTTGATTCCACCTACTTCGGCAGGACAGGGTGAGCATTAAATTAACCCAATGGGTACAATGTTGAAAAAGGGAGTGGATTAGGAAGTGTCCCCGTCCCAAGTCCGTCATCCTGTTTCGAGTTTTGTTGTGTCATGATTGAGGTCTTGTCCTTGTCATTGTGTAGTTTGTTTGTTGATTAATTATTTTATTTATGGTTAGTGGTAATTTAATTAATCTTATTTTATAAGATTAATTAATGTTGTCTTGTGGCTTTAATTAATTATAAGTTAGTTAAATGTTGAATTTAAAATATATTGTAAATTTAAATGTTAGCTAATAAATTAAAAGTGTAAGAAATTAAATTAAATTAATAATGATGATGATAATTATATATTGTCTTTTTTCTGTTATTAAATTAGAAAAATCTGTAGATAATATCTTGGAAAATAATTAAATTTTAATTAAGATTATAGATAAGTGTGTGCTTTTAAAAAACATAAAAAGAACCAATGAAGGGGAATATTTTTGAGGAAAAAGAGGATGAGCTTTATTTATTATTATTGATGTTTATTGTGAGATAGTTTTTACACAGAGGTTTTTTTTTCTGGTTTTTGGGATTTTCTAAAAGAAAAGAAAAATAGTTTTCGGTGCTTCTGGGTAAAAGAATTGTTTTTGAAGAAAAGATAGATTCAAAAGAGAGCTAAAGGAAAGAAATTGAGAAGAGGCTACAGAGGGGATTATACATCAAATGAAGGACTCCACGTTCCCTTAAATCTATTGTTTTCTTCTTTTTGAATCTGTGAATAAAATCTTGTCTGCCATGTTTTGAAAATAAACTTCTCCACTTTTAAAAAAATGATCTGTGATTGAAAAGTTGTTTGTATTAAACCCTTGAATTTTTGGTAGGAAACCAAGTAAATTCTTTTGAAGTTCTTCAATAAAAATTTGGTTGAGAAATTAATGTTTTGAAAAGAAAATCAATTATTATGGGAACTAAAAGTGTATGCCTTATTTATTTTGGATTCTGGAGAAAAATTGATCTGTTGCTCATATTATTGATTTTTGTATTTATATTCTGGACAAATATATATATGTATATATATACATATATATATGTATATATATACATATATATATTATATATATACATATATATATACATATATATATACATCTATATATACATATATATATACAAATACATATGCATATTAAGTACTTTGTCTCTTTGTAAAAGATATATATATATATATATATAGCATATTAAGTACTTTATCTCTTTGTAAAAGATATATATATATATATAGATATATTTACTTATGTTTTTTTGGAGGCTATGCCTGTGATGTTAAAAAAAAAATATATTGTATTTTGAAATTCGTATTTTTATTTGCTTCATTTGAAATTTTAAAAAATAAAAATAAATATAAAAAAAAAGTTTGTGGAGGGGAGGGAATGGTCGGCGGTGGCTGTATCACCCTCGAACCCCCCACGGTGGGCGCTGCGTGCAATCCACACAAACTGTTGTACACAGTCTGGTGGGGACTGCGGCCTCCCATAGGGAGGTACGCAGTACCACTGGTGCTTTGTATGTTTTAAAAAAAATATTTATATATTAAATCAAATTCTTTTTTATTTTTTTATGCTATTTAAAATTCGATTTATATTTTATTTATATATATATGTATATATTGTAGGTTAATTTTTATAATGTGATTTAAACAGATGATTATAATATATGTTTTATATATATTTATTTATATATATTATATATATATGTATATATGTATATACACGTAAAAAGTGTATATATGTGTATATATATGTGTGTGTAAAAATATATATAAATATATGTTGATAAGTTATAAATTGTGTGAGTATGAAATAATAGATAATTTTCATAATTTGCAATGTTATAGTTAAATTGGGAAATTAGAAATAAAGTATGTGTTTCTTTCATTAAATTGAATTTCTTCGACTAATTGATTTAATAATTTGGTGAAAATTATGGTTCAATGTAATTTGTTCATGACATTATTTTATGTAGTTGTTTTCTCTCGAGTTTACTCATTTTATCCAATTGTGGATTTATTTTATTCGGGTTTATGTCTTGCGGGAAAACCCTAGAGTTAGGTTATCCTATGATAGGAACTTAAGTTGTGTTAGGACTTCCAGAGGTGGGAATAGTGATATTGTATTGATTTTGGCCTGCTTTGGGTCTATGGTTGTAAATTGTGTTACACATGGAATTGTATTGGTTGTGGATGTGTTTCATATGTTTTGGCGAGATGGTTATGCCTCGTAGAGGATCCATTTGGTTGGTTCAATATTTATTGTTGATACATTCCTTTTATGTTGGGTATTTTGTGTTTGAGTGTTTAGAGAGAGTGGCTCTAAGTGGGGGTCGGCGCACAAAGGGGCTATCACGGTAACCCACATAGAGTAGAGTAATCAGTGATAACCTAAGTAATTAACTATGGGTGGGTGGTTTAAACATTAATAAGATAATTGTGATGCCTCGTCCGCCTGTTAATGCTATCACAGACTAAAGGGTACCGAGTGGTGCCTTGAGATAGGCTGTCAGGAGAACCATAGATGGAGGTGGCACCTTGAACTAGGTTGTCAGGATAATCCATGTATAGATGGAGGCGGCACCTGGTGATAGGTTGTCTGGATAATCCATGTGAAACCATGTGATGACACTCTCCTCTAACATTTCATTTGTGTTGTTTTATTGAAGTCCTTTGGAAGTAGTCTTTTGATATTATGACTTGAGATTTATTGATGATGTGTTTCGTGAATTATTGTTGTGTTATTTGGAAAGTGATTTATTGTTATGTTTCAAAAGTGGTTTGTTGTTATGCCCTTTGGTGATTTATAGTTGTTTAGTTTTCAGTGTGGTCTCTTGATGTTATGTCATCTTGTATGGAGTTAGTCTTGTGTTACTGTTAGACATGCTTGGTCAGGGATCCTTCCTTGTCTACTCCTAGCACCAGGGTGGTTGGGTGGAATGTGCTTTGCACCCCGTTGGGTTCCCTTTTGGATGCAGTTATTTCTTTTATTGCAGTGTTTTGGCAGATGTTGTTGATCCAGTGTTCTTATGTACTAGATGTGTGTTCATACTTCAGATGTAATTTATTTATTAACGTATCAACTCCCACATGTGTTGGGAAGATCTTGATGTAATTTGTTTATATGTTCATTATGTTGTACTATCTGATTGATGTAATGTATATTCAGGCCATGTAATCATTCGTGAACTATCATTTGTAATTAATGATTATGTTGTGCTATATCTGTCGAAATATATAAGTATATATATATATTATCTTTATGATTAATTCATTTGTGTTTTGCATATATCTAGTTTAATATGGTTTACTTTTATTAATATGGTTATTGTTAATGATTTTTTTTAGATGGAGATGTGAGAATGAATGGTTCTACGTAATTGTTTAATTGTTGTTTAATCTTTTATCTTCGTTAGGGGTTAGTGTAGTAATGTCACCTCGTGTACCCCAAGGGATTGGTTGTGCAACTTAGAACATTGCTATGTTGGAATACTTAAGTACATTTATTACGTTCTTTTAAAAAAAAATCGTTGCGTGTTTACTTGTTCCTTTGGGGTTCGCACGGCGGGGTGTTACATTTTGAGAAAAACCACCAAATCATAACTTCCATATGCCAAAAATGTAAGGTGTATATATTGAACTATAACTTGAACTATAACTTGTAAGAACACAATATCTAACAACACACAAAAGGATTAGTAAAATAGATGAGGGTCCCATTGATCATAATAGAGATGTGTACATAAAAATTGGAGTATATACAAAAACAAGTTAAAATAATATTAAACTATTCTTATCTCTATCTAATGCAGTTCACTTGGATTAAGCATGAGAGTTAGCAAACATTGATGAAGAAATAATAAAAGCTCACCAATACCAACCCTTATTGCACCAAGTGTATGGTGGTTGTGTCCAAGATTGATGGAAATTTGGTGGTATGTAAGTGCCTTAACCAATAAAACTATTGCATAAGGAGATATTAAAATGTCTTAGGATGACAGATCTTATTTATAGAATTTTTGGCTATAATGTTGAATTGTTAGGATTAAAAGGAAAGATCAAAGGCTCAAATTGGTTGAGACCCTTAAGGAGATGAAATAAGCAATTTTTCTTACATGTTTGGTCAAAATAGATGGTAGATGGATTAAGGGGAAATCAATGGTGGAGATTCCCCTTAGGAGGAGTGGATGTATGAGATGGAAAAGAGGTAATTTGGAGTACCCTTGAAGGATGAAAAAATCATTTGACTGATGTGACTTGGTACCAAGGTCATGCCACATTAGAAAGGATGTTCCTTTCTACATGTTTGAGGATTGTACATGATTTGATAGAATTTGACCAAGGTTAGTGTGTACAAGTAAGGGCATAATGGATTAATTAATTTTAGTCCACTAATGGAAAGTTGAAAAAAGGGGAATTAAAAAAAGAAATATTTATTTACATTTCTTGAAAGGGGGCGGGGAACTTGGATAAGTAAATATTTAAATTTATTCAAATAGGGTGAACTATAGAAGAAGGTTGATTTACCTATTTAGGGTATAAATGGGGGGTGAGTGAATAGTGGATGAATAATACATTTATTAATTAAATAATAAAATATTGGTTAATGAATAAGAAGATGAAGATTGGATAATTAATTGGATAAATATGAATTTATTCAATCATTTATCTATAAAATGGTTGAATGTTATTAGGTAATTGGTGATGTGTCAATTTGGGGTGTCTATATGTGTAAACATAATAGAATAAATATTTTAACATCCAAAAGGCCAAAGATAGCCTATGTGATATTAGATAATGATATTTTTTCTTTTTGAAGTGCTAATATTTTGATATTAAATTTGATAATGAACTTCCCCATTCTCTCAAACATCTCCTTGGTGAATAGATCTTGAAATGAAGTTGATACTAAATTACTTGTGGACTTGACCCATATATCATGGTAAGTTTTATACACCAAATAAAGTATCTTTTTGTTTCCAATGCTCTAGTTGTGCAAAAGATGTAAAATCTCCTTTCCCATACTTCTTTTGGCCTTTTGCATCCACCTATTTCACATTGAAGACAACTCATATTTGTTCTCAATTGGGCTATGAGAAGCTTTTCTCTCTAAGTGATATTAAACTCTAAATAGTACTTTTGTTGATGTCAAAAGTAGGGTTAAATTTTTTAAGGTAATATTTCTTCTTTCTTATCAATGTTTTTTACTACATGGACTTGTGAATTTATCTATGAAAAATGTATTTATTTCTTTGGCATTATTAGGGAAAACCTTTGAGTGTATATGTCAATTTTCAACTACCTATAGTTTTTCTTCATCCATGAATTGTTTCTTTCACTCAAGACAACATTAAATAAAACATAATTGGGCCATCAATTTTCCTCAATCCATTTAATTATTTCAAATATCTTAAAATATGTAGCATAGTAATGGCTTTGATAGGAGCTATGTCTCTTTCAGCTAGAAGAATCTTAAAGGGATTAAATATTTTAACTTAAATTTACTTATGACCATGCATTTTTGTATTCTCTCTCTTTGCTTCCATTTGGTTTCTAAAGTGTTGCTAGCCCATATTTCACACCGATAAAACGCCACCAAAATTACCAATAGCCTAAATAGAGTGTAAATGGTTTTTCAACCCCATAACTCTACCTCTTTGCATCTATTTTGAAGGGAAGATGCACTCTCCATCCTCCCAAAGTTGTCTTCCTTCTACAATTTTCTCAACTAAGTTTGTTGTTGAAGTCAATCCTAATATCTTTATACTCTATTACTTCCTCTAGAATAATTCCCTCAAAATAAAGGTTGAACTAATTATTTTTGTTTCTATTGAAAAATATCACGATCTTGGTCTTGCTAGTATTAACTTGTCTATCCACATCTTTGCAAAAGTACTCAAGGCCAAATAAATTCTCTTGTAAACCTTGAGAAAACCTAAAAATTAAAACAAGATCATTCACATACAAAAGAATCCTAAAAACATATTACCCCCAAAAAGCACCATCTCCACTTTTTAAATTCAACCATTCTTCAAATTTCCCAATATGAAGGCCATTTTTGCTTAACTCCACTATTGCTCCTAAATTTTTTGAAAGCACCTACTTTAGTTCTAATTTTTATCTAAGCCTCTTCATAGAACCTATAAGAAATTGCTTTAAATTGTACTAAGATACAAAATAATTCATTCTATGTCATAACTTATTCCTAAAAAATATTTCAAAACTCTTCTTGAAATCACACAACAATAAATTCTCTTTCTTATTCCATATTTTTGAAATGATATTGCATATCATTTTTCCCTCTTTTCTTTATCTTCTACCCACTTACTGATTTGTAAGTTTTCAACCCCCAATACTCTTCTTAAACAAGTGCCACATAGTGGCGCGTACTTGCCTTTATAGTATTATAATTACAATTTTGTAGGGTTAAAAATAGTTAAATGTAAGTTATATTAATGTGAATAAAATTAAATATAAGTTTTGTTAATTATAGTATTTTAATTTTATTAATTAGTTCTTTGCATTTCTATATTGTAATTTAGTGAATTTCATAATTTATTATTTTATTTACCTAATATTGATTTTATAATTGTGTATTTAAGATTTATAAAATAATATTATTTAAAAATATTATGAACATTTAATAAATGAATTTTTAAAAATAAATTTATGAATTATTGTTAAAATAATTTTATTATAAAAATTATAATTTTTTTTTTTTTAATATATTAATAATATTAATAAAAACATAAATACTTCCTAAAGATATATTTTATAAAGAGAAAAATAATATCAGTAATATATTAATAAAATATCAAAACACAACCTATCAAAAAAAAAATAATCAAAACACAACCTATAAAAAAATTCAAAACATAAATTAAAAATTAAACATATTAGAATTTTTACATAATCAGTATATAGAATATACCACATTAATATTAATAATTATTAAAATTATGTAAATAATATATTAATCATTGTAATATAAATTTTAGGATATTGTATTTAATAGAAAAAAATAGTTACATGTCTATATTCTATCTTGATGGCATTAAAGTTATTTTAATATGAACAATAATAATAAACAGTTAAAAAAAATTACAAATTTAACATAATCATTAACACATTAATATAATTTTTTAAACTAATCATGTTCAACAGAAATGATTTTTAAAATTTATAAAGTAAAATATTTTACATATTGAAAGATTAAATTTTATTTCATTTTTATTTGTTTCTAATTAATTAAAAACAATTTATTAATAAATAATTAAAAAAACAAACTCAATTACAATAGTATTGCGTGACCGTACTAAAAACAATGCCGTGTCCGTCAATAACAAGGTAGCTAGAGAAAGGACAACGGAAAAAACCAAAAATAATTAGATCTGTATTGGCCGACAACGAAAGAGAGAAATTAAGCGGATGTCTTCAATGTCGACATTTGGGGCGTTTTGGCTGTAGTGATGCTTGCCGGCCACAACATATTATTCTTTCCTGTTTGCAGATTCTGTTCGGCAGTTTACTATAGTTAGACAGGGTTTTCTGTCAAACCCCTACTAAGCCATGCCAATTCCCACAAAAAGCAGAGGATAATTACAGAGCATGCCGCTAATTGCAAGGAGGCGGTGCTGCGCTTCGTCGCCATGGATCTTGTGCCTCATAATTGTATGGGTGATCTTCATATTCGCTTTTCCCCTCTTTCTCTTTAAATTCGTGTTTCAGTTCCATTCGCCCTATTTCTACATCGCCTACGCATCAGTACTTTTACTGGTGACATACGTGGCCTTCAGTGAAAAGGTCGAGGCGGAGCCTCCGCAAGCGGAACAGTCGCCTCCAACGTCAGCCGCGAGGCAGACGGTGGACGTGGACATGCCGTTGTTCAATTACAGGCGACTTAAAGACGAGGTGGTAGACGGGAGCGGAGAGAAGTGCGTTATTTGCCTCTGTAATTATGACGAAGCCGAACAGCCGGCGTTGTCGCTGCCAGTGTGTCGACATAATTTCCACGTGGAGTGCGTAAAGAGGTGGTTGCAGAGCCACGGCAGATGTCCCATCTGCAGCGCCTCTTCATTTCCTACACACGCTGCTCCATTTCCTCCACCCGCGCGCACAGACGTTGTGCGTCTCACCGTCGCCATTGACGCGGTTAATACAAGAGAACAAGGTAATTTAACCCCACAGTAAAAGTAAATCTGTTTTTTATGTCCCGAATTTATTGATAGATCCAGAGCTTAATTTTAATCCGTACTCGCAAAACGCTGTAATATAGCCATTACTCAAAGTTTTGTGCATGTTATTGATGAGATACTTCACCTTATCTCATTCATTGTAATTAACTGGTTAGAATGAATGAATAATTTTTAATGACGTTTATGAGACCATCAGTTTATGAGACCGAGTGTCCAATCTTTAACCATTTTCAAATTCTTTTCAATGTCTGTCCTTGAATAAGAAACCAACAATTTTGAAGAGCCTTGTATCCTTAGAAAAAACAACTGTGACCAAAATCCCTCTTACCGTTGAGTGGCAATGCTTGATTTTGAGGTTTAACTTATACTTTTTGTAGAGTATTTTGAAATCATGCTTGGGTACGTTTGTTATCCTTGTCCGCTAGGTATGCTTGTTGTACAGTCGTTTATAAGCATTTGGGATTGTGTTTACCCGAGCTCTGCTAAATTACTAGTAATAGCACGGAAGGAAGTTGTTATGAAACAGCGGGCATAATTATTTTTAGTTTTATTCTTAAATAGTGTTATCTTTTTGGCAGAGCTATTACCTGTGGTATATTTCAGTGGGTAAAGTTATGAATAGTCGTGGCTATCAACAATTTTATAGTATTTTTATGACTGATCAAACAGTTTATAGTAATTTTATTGTTTGTTCATAGTAAATTTTGGTCAGTGAAGTATTTGTCTTATTTTTATTGTAAAAATAGACTTTTCATTTGAATTAGAATATGTCTAAGAGTAGCTTATTTTTAGAGTGTCACTAATTTTTAAAATGTACTATTTTAAATAAAGTTGTATTTCTTGTGTGTTACACTTTGTTAGAGTTTATAGAGTTATATATTTCTATAGTCTAAACATTATTGGGTGTATCATCAAAAGGATTAGGAAGTGTAATGCTTATTTATTATCACAACTTACTATTATACAATTAAAATTTGTTATGTTGTTATATTTATCTTATTACATATCTATTAAAGATTTATTTTCTCTCTTCAACCTTCAACAATCAAACACAAAAATCTACAAAACTATATTTAGATTTAACATCTAATCTACATAATATAGTGGATTTTGGATATGAGAAAATATCTATTTAAGGATTTGTCATGGAAGCCTAATCTATATATTCAAAAAATAATTATACAACTACATCAAATTGGTTAGAAATTTGTGTCATACCCCTCCACAAATGTATTATTATCTTCTTTCGACAAAAGTGTTAAGAATTGAACAAATAAAACATTTATAGTAGTTTACTTAAACAATGCACATTTATATCTTTAAAGTCATTATATGTTTTGTTCAGCCAAAAGAGTCTTAAATTTTTGTCTATATCAACAATTTGATAGCATTCTTAGGCATCATTTATAAGAAACAAGCAGCTTTAAAGATATTTTAATTCACTAACATTGATGATTATGTCTAAAGATAGCCAAGAGTATCACAATAAACATTAAGCATAAGAACTTGAATAAATTTATAATCATATTCTAAGTCATATATCTTTCCAATTTATAACATAGATTTTTCATAATAAGACATAAAAAGTGCATTATTCTTATAAATTAGATGGAATCATAAACTTCTCCATTTCATGTGCTAGACAACTTGGTAGTAGCACCATCACTTATTGAATGTATTTGTTTTTTTAATGTTTGCTTATTATCATAGTCTACTTTTATATAATTGATCACATTAAAAAAGACTACAAAAATACACATGTAAGAATATGAAATTTTATAGTATTTTTCTTACTTCCTCTCACAGTCACACAATCACTTTGATTTGATTTCATCTCCTCTTAAGATGGTCACAATATTTTTGTGCTTTTGAAAATGAGTTGATTATCATTGTTAAAATGTGGTTTTTGTTTTCAAACTTCTATATTTAGAAATTTGGCTATCCTAAATTCTTTCTCCAATTAGGAGATCCATTCTTACATAGTGAAATGTCTAGTATAAATAGAGCTAATATAGAAATATGGGTGAAAATCGACAATAATTCAAAATAAAAAAGGTCACCATTTATCTCTTGAATAGTTTGTCAAAGCTAGCAACTATTTCAAGGAAATCATAAATCTTAGAAACAATTTCATCTATTTGTAAAATTTCAAAATGGGAGTTATTTCAAAATCATTTTAAAATTCAAATAGAATTTTAACCACATCCAAAAAACACTGCAATGCTTTCCGTGCTATGGATAAGCCATTAAACATAGAAAAGGGAGTTATTAAAAGTGGAAGAGAACCCTCCTATAAAATAGTTTAAAGGGTTTATGGTGACAAAATTCATTACATGCCTATGTATTAGGGAATTTGCAACTACTATGTGAAACATAAATCCTCTTTCTGTTATGAGTTGATGGATGTCCATACCCTATTTTAACATTCTTTTTTTTACATAGGGTTGAAGGATTTTAGTTTTGGAGTTTGAATTTTTAAATCATGACTTCATTTGTTTAAAATTTTCCAAGACCTTTTAAACTAAATCTTTTTATGCATATTGTAAAAGAGGAAAAATGATTTACATAAAATATATTTATTTTAATAAATAAATTCATACCTTACTTCAAATAAAACAAGATATTATGTCTACTCACAAAAACATAAAGATTGTTGTACTAGAACGATAAAGGAAAATATTTAAAATTATAATGAAATGTTGTTTCTAATACTTAAACTTTAAAAGAAAATAGAAAAAAATTAATTACATAAAATACAGTATTTTCCTAAGTTTATTTTACTAAAAATGAAAAATAAGCACAAAGAAGGCCTTGACACCAAAATTTGTAGTTCTCTATCCAAGACACTAGCACATCACATGAACATATTCACATCATGTTGTTGTATAACTTTTCCATTCATACTAGAAAGCTCTAAAGTGTGCAGCTTGAGCCCTAGATGAAGGGCATAAAACATGATTATTTACAATGATATTCTAAAGATACATTTATAGACAGAAGATTAAAGATGTAACTTTGCAACTACGTGATTGAACCTCCTCTACTAATCTACCAATGTAATTTTTATGCTAACATTCCCCTCTTATTACATTGTTCCTACAAATGTACTCTTGAAAACATAGAATCCATTTTTCCAAGGGACCCCGCTTTAAAACTTACATGATAAAACTTGTTGATTACAAAATAGATGTACATTCTTGAGAAGATCTTCTTTTCGATAAACAAATCTTGAATCAAGTGGAACTCCATCAAGCTGCCTCATGACCCTTAGAAGGGTGTAGCTTCAAACTAAATTCTTGAGTTCTTGGACTACCATTTTCCGAACTCTTGAATCACCGAGTCTTGAATTATTCGACAAGAATCCATATTGAGCTCTGCAAACATATGACTCCATTAAGTTGTCTGATGACCCTCGGAAGGGTATAATTCTCGATCATAGTCTTGTAAACTTGTTGGACAACAATCCATATTGAGTTCAACACCAAATTACTTACCTATCTCCAAAAATTAAACTTTGCAATATATGTATTCTTGAAATTTATCAACATCAACAAGAAGAATAAGAAAGAAATAAAAAATGCTTCTCAAGAAAAACACCATCTCAAAGTGAGAAGCTGACTTGAGATGATGGTAATTCCTCCATCCTCCAATGTCACTAGCCTCCAATGTGATGGCTCAAAGTACGAACTCGTGCTTTCTGATCTTAAAAAAAATCTAAGTTCAAATTATGGTTCAAATTAGGAATAGCTTCTTCTTCCTTCAGTACTTATTCATCTAATACTTTCTGATCCTCCTTTCTATATAAAGCTACACACTTTATTACCTTTTGCTCAACCTGAAAAGCTCCTCAATCTTCTTTTTATTCACAACATCCCTTTCAAAATACTTATCTATCATATTTTCTTACATCAACCCCACTCACATAGAAGTGGCAATTACATAAACCTAACTCCTTTAATAGGCACACCATTCATATTTATTGGTTCCTTCGCCACTATTAGCCAACTATCCGAATATATTGATCATTGGTTCCTTCCACCGCTATCAGCCAGATATCACCATTAGTAAAATTTTGGTGCGCTTCAGGTGTCTTCTCCTCTTCCACACGCCTTAGAACCTTTACATGCCTGAATCTTTCCACGCCTTGTCTATGCTTCCATTAAATTTCTCCTCTTCCACACGCCTTAGAGCCTTTACAATCCTTAATCTTTCCACGCCTTGTCTATCCTTCCATTAAAGTTTGCACGAGCTTTCACCAATTCTAGACGGTTATGTAACAGTTTTATGGTTGGGCGTAAAGACGCAGTAAACATGGCATGAAAGGGAAAGAATGGCGTCAAATGTAAGAGATACCAATTGTATTCGAATGGCCAGCATACTCCTCTGCTTCAATTCAT
Source organism: Sequoia sempervirens (assembly GCA_007258455.2). Classification (NCBI taxonomy): domain Eukaryota; kingdom Viridiplantae; phylum Streptophyta; class Pinopsida; order Cupressales; family Cupressaceae; genus Sequoia; species Sequoia sempervirens. The sequence goes on from VDFB02105785.1 coordinate 265,277,430, forward strand.
CACTCTACACTATCACATGCCTAGAGATTTTACAAGCACTGATACCAAATGAGAAGCATAAAACATATTGTTTACATTGATAGGTATTTTGAAGATATATTTATAGATGAAAGATTACAGTTGTAACTGTGTAACTGAACCTCCTATGCTAATCTACCAATGTAATATTTATGCTAACAGTAGAGTCCACCTAACCTGCAAACACAAGAAAATGAGAAAAAAAATGTGGGCTGTTTAGGGGTTTTCCTTAGTCAAAACTTCATTTTGGTCTTTTTGTCTTCCTCAAACAATGAAGATAAAAAATTGATAAAATAGTGTGTTCTTTTCAGTCCTAAGTTCTGTAAGAATTAAAAAGTAGTGAAAAATAAATGTATTCAATAATGATGTTAACTTTGGTCTATGGTGAAAACCACCATTGCAAGTAACTAACAATCATAACAATATATTTCTACTTCTACAATAAATAATTTGTCTCACACAATAAGAGCAAGTATAGAAATAACAAAATAAGAGAACAATATTACCAACAATGGAGATCTTCTCCAATAGATTTGAGAAATGTAGCTATTAATGCATTCTTTTTTAGAACTACAAGTTGCTGAGAAGAGAAAAGAATGCCAAGATAGAGTGTCAAAAGAGTTAGTGAGATAGTTGATAGTATTTTGACAAAGTTTCTCCAAAGAGAGGAATGGAGCTACTAGAAGGAAAAATGTGAAAAAGTCCATAAAAATGGCAAAACAACTATTCTTTTTTCTCAAAAAGAGAGAGGATGGTGTTAGTTTTCTATTTGGGTGTTACCACACATGTCATGGATAATCCATGTGGAAAGTACATTTTTGAATCTAGGGAACCTTAGGATGCCAATGCATTGTGCAAACATCTACATGTTGCACTACTATCTACAGGGACTTTACTAATTTTCTGCATGTGTGTTCTTGATATAACATGAAAAATATTGTTCTCTTAAAGTGTGGGGAAAAATATTTGTTGGAAAAATATCAAAAATCTATTATTAAAGTACATACTAAAGTGAGTTTGAAACATAATGTGAAATTACACAAGTACATAATTTTTGAAATTACACATATATAATAGTCATTACATTGATGAGACCACTTTTTTTTTTTGGTAGTATTTCACTAAAAATACTTAAAGCCTCATTAAGAACATCATTATGTGCATATCCTATAATCATGGCATTAGATGCGACCATGAAAATTTGAAGAATTATATCAAACAATTTACATGCCTTTTGTATTTTCCCACACTTCACAAACATTTATACCCATACTCATTCCCTCTTCCCCAAGGTGATATCAACTAGACCATAGAGACAAATATTTATTAACATGTTAGCTAAGACTGCACATTTATAATTTTGTTTCTTATATCTAAGTTGGCTACATTGTAGAGCCTCTCTAATGTCTAATTAACTTGGCGCTACTAGTTATACACACAAATCAAAGGACATGAGAATCCTTAACTAAACAATTCATCTTTCACAAGAGGTTGCATTTAATTATCAACCAGGGACTCGTAAACTTTAGACAGTGCTAGCACAATATATGTGCTCATAGATTCTAGACACATCCTACATCAATGGAGTATAGGTAATTACACATGTACATGTAGTGTAGAAAAATGTATCCCTTTACATTTTCACACTTGTTTGGGCCCTCCCTATTAAAATCAGGCTTTTTTATGCCTTATTTGGTCCTATTTTGTATCCACAAGCCTTATTTAATGCATCTTTATGAGGATAATACCGACACTTATCTAATGGCCAGTCATAATTCATGATTTTTGGTTGTGTATTCCAGATCTAGTGATTTGGGACTCATACACCACCTTGGGCATATGGGTCCCACCTAGGTTTTAGGGCCTAATCCAAAATATTGCATAGAACATATCTTTTCTTGAAATTTGTGTCCCAAGTTTAGGCTACTAGGACTCATATGTGCCAATTGGCGTATGAGTCCCACTTTACCTTGGACCTATTTTGAATTCAATTCTTGGTGGGATTTTATTCTCCTAGATCTGATGTCGGCTTGTAGTGTTGTAATTTTGGGAAATTTGGCATAAACAAGTATAAATACAAGGCTATTTCACATAATTTGACCTAATAAATCATAATAAGATATAAGCATTCAAGAATTCTAGAAATTCAAGTATTCAAGAGCATTCAAGAGCTAATTATCAAGTACTTTGAAGCATTAATTCAAGATTCAAGCATCATGTCAAAGTCATCATGCATCATGTGTGTTTTTGAGCTAACAAATTTGTGATGTAGGTTTTTGTGTTTCAAGCAAGTATTCAAGATCAAAGTTCATATCAACAATCAAGATTCAAGATTTACATTCATGCTAGACATTTCACATAAGACTGCAGCCTTTATATCAAGGGTTTGGTGATTTGCAACATTGCATATTGTTCATTCATCATTCCTTCATTCTATTTGATTTCATTTCAAGGTTTGATTTCCGAAACGAGGTTTGACCAAGGAAAACCCCTATCCACTAACAAATCAATGTTTTTCTCATCTTCATGTGTGATTGCAAATCTAGGTGTTTTGAGACTTGAAGATCCTTTGAAGAAAAAGTTGCGAGATTGAAGAAAGTTGTCAAAGTTGTCAAGAAGTTGTCATATTCATGAAAAGTCATCTACAAGCCAGAATTCAAAATTTCGGACTCAAAGATTGGAAGGGAGAGAAGCTATAGAAGATCACTAGAGGATACCAGAGTTTTGGACAGACCCTAATAGTGGGACTAAATCGCCACCTTGGGCGTATGAGTCCCAGTATACCACTTTTCAACCATTTTTTGTAGATCCTAGTTTATGAGTTGCAGATTCCAGATTCAGCTAGAAACCCTAAACTAATACTAAATCACCTAGTCTAGCATATGAGTTCTACTTCACATCAAAGTCAATGTTTTAAGATTGTAGACCTTATTTCAGGCATCTCCAATCTTCAAGGTACTTCTCTATTTAGCCTCAATTAGTTATTTTGATTTCAAGTTCATTTTCTAGGTTACATAGCTAGATTTGCATATTTCCTTCATTTCCTTCTTTCTAAGCATTTGCTTAGTGGTCAAACCCTCTTTAATCACACCTAAGGAGACCTTGTAGCAATATTTTTTTCCTAATTGGATCATTAGGTTGAGATCTCTAGGGTTTCCTTTAATGAACTAAGAGTGAAATAAGAAAGGAGGACCTACCTCCCCTTTGTGTGTGCTTCATCTCTTAAAAAGTGGAGCACTCTATTTCCTTCAATTCATTTAGGTGAACCTGACCTTTGGAAACCTTATTTCTGATTTGGAGAAAATTGTAGTCCTAGATCTAGCTTACATTAGCTTTGCATTAGATCTTGCATTAGTTAATTTTCATTTAGGGCTTCTAAATCTTGCATTAGTGAAAGTGCATATAGGTTGCATTTTTGCATCTTAGATCATTCAATTTCACTAAAATTTTGCAATTGAAAATAGTCAAGTCATCATACAAGTTACAAACCTTAACATTCACTTAGAATTTGCTAAATTTAGTGTCAAAACCCTCATCTGGGACTCATTCGTCCCTTTGGGCGATTTAGTCCTGATACAGGTTGTTTTACCTAATTTCAGGGAATTCTATGTTAACTGTTTATTAGCATTTGAACCCTTCAAAAAACCTAACTGGGACTCATTCACCCCTCTAGGTGATTTAGTCCTGTATCAGAGGTCTGAAACTATATTTTACAGCATTAAAAACCTTGCTTTTGTGCCTCTATTTGTTGTTGTTAGATCTTTGTTTCAAATTAATGAATTTATGTTGAACATTCATTTCATTAGATCTAGCTTAATTTGGTTTCATTTCAAGTGCATTTTTAAACATAAGAATTATAATTAAAAGTATATTAGCTATCTTGTGGTCATTGCATTTATCTTTTATTCATTGATTATCCCTTGCATGAGCTTTACAACTTGGTGTCCTATTGCTAATACTATAGTGAGATGTAGTTCGAGACTCATGTCATCTTGTAATAGCACACTCATCATGGATCTTGGGTTATCTAGCTCTTTCACTCATAGTGTTGACACTAGTTCACTAGGTATGGACCATACCCTTGACAACTCTTTACCCTCAAGTAGCATGACAAGTGTTGAAACTATGGTTGCTAGTATCCCTCAAGAAAACTTAATCCAAATCCATGAAGAATTAGCAAACCTACAATATCAAGTGAGTATTGATAACATTTCCACCACTACTATTCCCACCATAGATAACATACATTGCATGATTGAAAGTGAAAAAGGAATAGAACTTGCACGTAACCTAGCTCAAATTTTTGGTAAACTTACTAGTTGTGCTCAAACTTCGAACAATGTCCAAAGTCAAGGAGGAACCCAAATTTCTCATCCTACAACCATTGCCTCTATTCCTATGTATGCCAACCCTCAATTTACAACAACGATGCAACCTACTAGTAATTTCTTTCCTACCTTGGGTATTTCCGCTAGCAATCCTAGTACCTTTGTGGTATCTCATGTCATATCTCCTACCACTTTACCTTCCATAAGAATTCCATTCACTTCCCCTTCAAACAAATATACACCTCCATCATATTCACCTCCATCTCAAAATATGACCAATGATGCCATCCTTAATCAACTCTTGCAAAATGTTTCATCCCTTTGAAAGAAAATTTCCACCATAAACCAAAATCAAAATGGCCAACCTTCATACTAGGTGTCAAAAGGAATCCCTTATCCTTGGAGATATTAAGAAGGCCAATACCACAAGGTATAGAGATTCCTAGGTTTGAGAAATATGTAAGAAAAGGAGATCCTTCTAACCATGTTTCCACTTATACTACCTTATGCAGTGACTTCAGCCTTGAGGATAAGCTCTTGGCTAAGCTTTTCCCTAGATCCTTGAAAGATACTACTTTAGAATGGTTTTCCTCATTACTAAGTAACTCAATTTGTTCATTCAATGAACTTGTTGAGGCCTTTATCAACCATTTCCAAGTGCACATGAATTCTAAGATGACATTAGCTGATTTGATGAGATGTAAGCAAAAGGATGATTTTTTTTTTGACTAAACATTTCATGCCACCAATCTCTTTATTCCCAAATCAACGTAAAGATTCTCGATCCTCACCTTCAACAAATATTCATTAAAAAATTACAAACTAAGTTACAAGATAATCTTGGAATGATGAAGTCTCCTTCCTTTGTACAGTCATGTACTGCCCTTCATGATTATCAAAACTCAATTAGTAGTCGTGAAACAAAACCCACCTCTAACTACCCTAAAAATTCTGAATCTGAAAATCAAAAAAATTACCAATCTTTTAGGAAATAGAATAAAGGCTTCCTTCAACTAAATCCTCCTCAACCAACCCAACATGTGGATACCCAAGTGGCTGCGATAAATAAGACAAATCCTTTTACATTTGGGGATCTGACTAGACAATTTACTCCCTTACCCGATACCCTCCATAACACAATGCTACAACTTTTAGAACAAAAAATGATCTCCTTACCTCCTGTAAGAACTCTTGATCCTACTAAGCCATTGCCCCCAAACTTTAGATCAAATTCCTATTTCCATTATCACTGACAAAATGGACATGATATAGAACATCGTAAGCATCTTAAACATCTTGTGCAAGACCTCATTGACTCTAGTCAACTTCAAATTGGAGGTATTAATGATCAAGTAGATAAGTTTGTTGCCCCTCCCAACCAAAACTTGCAAATCTTTACCAACCCCATGCCAAATCATAATATTTCATTTTTCAGAGCTAGTGAAACTAAGAAGAATGATGTGATGAATGTTGACACGAATGATGACAACATGGATACTATTAAACAAGGTCCTATGGATACTATTGAACAAGATCCTATGGATGATATGGTTGGATTGATCAAAATTCTACCTCGTAAGGGTCGAACTAAAAATCCTCTTGACATTGGTTTTTCATTTAAAGGTATAATTAGAAATGCATCTGATGGTCCTCTTTACATAGCCGACTAAATCAATGATAAGCCCACTAATGATGAGATGAATGTTGATATGGATGATGAAAACATGGATACTATTGAACAAGATCCTACAGATGATATGGTTGGATTGATCGAAATTCTACCTTGTAAGGGTTGAACTAAAAATTCTCTTGACATTGCTTTCTCATCTAAAGGTATAATTAGAAACACATTTGATGGTCCTCTTTACATAGCTGACCAAATCAATGATAAGCCCACTAATGGGATATTAATTGATCCTGTCTATGGAGAGAATGTGGAATTCTTACTTGTGCATGAAATTTATCAAGACACATATGACAAACTGAAAGCATGGATAAAAATGCATAATGGTTTTGCTTTCCCTACGATGGGATCAATCACCCTTCCTTTAAAAATAGGACCGAAACAATTAGATGTCTCATTCTCCATCATCCTGACGTCAAATCATTTTCATGTGAAGCTTGGTCACCCATGGTTATGCTCCATGGAAGCTATCTCATCAGTCATGCTTAAATGCTTAAAGTTTCCCTTTGACAATGAAATATTTACTATGCACCATAGTGGCCTTAATCTTGTTTCTTCCCGTGGGATCTTCTCATTGGATTTATTTTGGCCTGAGCCTATGTAACCTATTAAACCTCATGAAGACTTCTTTTTCAAATCCTATCAAAATTTTAAGGAAAATGAAGACTTCTTTTTCAAATCCTATCAAAATTTTAAGGAAAAATGTATAACAAAGTTATCCCTTCGAAACATGCATCAACCTATGATGATGTTAGAATTGTGAAACAAGCATAAAAACATGAGCTATAGGATCAAACAACAAACAATTACACCTTCCACACAAGAGATCTACAAAACAATATGTGCAATATTCTTCTTCTTCAACAAGAAAAAGCTACAGAAGAGACTTTCAAGAAGATATGGAAGCTCTAGATAATATCTGAGAGTAATTACAACGAGGGTTGAAAACTTATAAGAGCAAATCCCTAAATGAGAAAGGGATCAGATCATGACAAGTGTCAACATCTCGTGAGATGAGACATAATGATCTAATATTAACTCAACTAATAAAGCAATCCTAAGTTTAGCTAAAGTGTGTGAGAATAAATTAGACTAA
>VDFB02105785.1:265284655-265319655 GCA_007258455.2 Sequoia sempervirens
GATCATGAAATCCAAAGACGAAAGAAATATCTACAAACATGTGGCAAGGGTATATATTTGCATAATCTCTTACTGCTGAATGTCTTAAGAAGTGGCAATGACTATGTTGCATGTCATAAGAATGGCAAAAAGATAAAAGACCGCATAGAAGAGATGCTAGTAAAAAAAACTAGAGACAGTTTTGAGGTAAGCGGTTTTGACAAGGTCTCCAATGGCAGAAATATTGACAGCCACAAATGCTTGCTTGGAGTTGGTCCTAATGCCTCTCTTGCTTGATGATTATGGCATTGTTTAGATGATATGTCTCCTCCTAGAGGCCCGCATGTATCTTTGTGGAAAAATTTACTGATCTAGCACTCCTTCAACTGTGTATGTCAGATTCAGAGTTGGAACATATAAACCATATTATAATAGATGAAGCTCATGTACTTAGCTCTGCTCAAGAAATTCTGGTTAAAAAATAACAGAGTTGAGGCTTATTATAGTGTCTGCGATAGTAGATGCAGAGATATGATCAGATTATTTTTTGGCTGCATAACTTTGTATGTGCCAGGAAGAAATTTCCTTATAAATATTAAGTATGTTGCAAACGATCATTTGAGACATTCATTGTTGAAAGAGAAGAATATGAAGCATCAGAGATAATGTTTAGTGATGATGGAAGGCTAATGCTTTTTTCTACCATGGTGGTAACATACATATATTGGATGCATATCAAGAGACAGTGTGAAACGACAGTATCCCTATATTTGTTCTATAGACCAATACTAAGAGGCACCATAGATAGCTAAATATCTATATAAAAGGAGGGCACAATTATTAGTAGACTTCAAAGATCCCTGAGGGAAAGTAGCACTGTACAGAGGTATAGTAATTTCCTTGAGGTACAATGGACAGTCATATTGTATGTACACAGGTTAATGAATGGGCAGTCCAAAGGTTTTGCAGTCATACAGAAGATAGCAGAAGTCCTCCAGAAGGGTAGTAATATGGATTGACTAGCCAAAAGGTACCTGCAAGTGACATTATAGAGCAGACTTATGGTGAGCAACCCAGCAAGGTAGATAAGGTGATGGAAATCATGATAATAGTCCTCAAGGAACATAGTAGAGCCAAGAAAGTTTGGTGTATGTACACTGCCTTTGTTTTCCTTTGTAGATTCAAGGGGTTTTGTTACATTAATGACAGTCTTGTATACCATGACAATCCCTTCATAAAGACAAATTTTGCAAACACAGTCATCTCATGATAAGAGCCAGGCCAGCATTAAGTAATGGACACTCAAACTAAGCATGATATTGGACACAAAAAGGATAGTCATGTGACAAGATGGAAAAGCAATGCAAGATAAATGAAGAGATGACAGAGATACATCAGTATAGATGGAGATTAAAAGCATCAAGTGATTGTGATGGAATTTAGGCAAAGGTTTCATATCTCATGTCACATGGTCCTCTCATTCAAATAATTAAATTAAAAGGGAAAAGTGTGATTATACAATCCATAGGGACAGTCATGACTTTGACTGTCATAAGAATAAGAAGACAGTCATGGGACTATCATAAGGAAAGAGAACACTCACAAAAGATAGTGACAGTCATTTGAGGCTGAGCAATAATGAAGACCCATTGATGATAGTGTTAAAATGAGGGCCATAAGCATAAAAGACACAGGGATGTTTGAAACAATACAGTGAAAAGGAGTGCGAAGAGATTAGATAGTTTGAATCTAAAATGGAAAGACATAGTGAAGGTCGTAGTCAAAATGGCATCATTGCAATGGCAGTATTACCAAAACGATTATGACCATGATAGAAACACTCCTCAGACTCGAAGAAGGAAAAGGATGACAGTGAACATGTTTGCAAATGAGGTAAAAAGAATAGTCCACATTTCAAAGTCTTCATCCTCAAGCAAGAGTACAGAGATAACAATCTAAGGATCACAGTCAAAATGGCATATTGGGAAATCCTTGAGATATGCATGATGTATGACAGTGAGGATTGAATGAACAGTATGTGAAAGAGTGGTATGTAGTGACAGTCACGAACATGCAACCCATAAGGGGCAATTCCTATATAAGTCAGTTCATGGGAGGGCCATATTCTCTGTCTTGACTTATCCTTACAAGCATTGGTTGCAAGAAGCTTGTCTTGCATGCTACTAATTTGAGCGACAGAGGCAAAATGTTGAGGCAGTAAATGGAGGCCAAGCTCCATTCTCTAAGGCATTGATCTGAGAAGAAAGGTTTTTTAACAAACTACGGGGGAAATGAACTTCATGCCATAACAGTGCTTTATCAAATATGACAGAGGGTAGTTTGAAGACTCACTGCAAATAATACAAGGTCTGTCAAAGGTTTCCGGTTCACAACCATCCAATAACGGCTTGATTTCTCATGGACAGTTAGAGTTAGTCTTCTAATATCAAAAAATAGTGAAAGAATGCCATAAAACCCTTGGTGAACATTTCCACCATTCCATGCCAGTAGAATGAATGATAATCTTGCAAAATAAGGGAAGATGACAGTCTCCTTTGAGACAAACTTGATAGAGTAGTGACCTTCAAGGTAGTGATGAGCATACATGACAGTCACCTTGCAACATAGAAGATGGCCAAACTAATAAATCAAGAATAGTTGCAGACCCTAGCAAAATATGGCAATCATCAGGCTATAAGAGTTAGTTTTGAAGCAATTACAGTCAGTTTTAGGCTTATTAAGAAGCCTATATGGTTATGACTGAAGTTGGTTGAAGTTTGAAGGCACAGGTAGGCAGCAAGGGGCAGTTTTGAGCCCTAAAATGAAGGATTTTTTTGCCTTGCACGACTAGAAATTCTAGAACCTTATGCAAAAGGATGACAAGGACAGCAAGTTGAGCTTTTCAAGGGACAGATTAGGCATTCATGAGGGAGGTTGGGCAGTTTGGTGGCCTTTATGAGCAATCAAGGACATCATACAAGCATCTAGGAGAGAGTTATTGAGCAGTTAAGGAAAAGTGGACAAGTGGGGCAGCAGGTGAAGTGTTGCAAGGGCAGTTTGAGAGCATCTAGGGGCAGTTCAAACCCCTTCCAAAGATCTAGGAGCCTCATCAAAAGATAGAGCATACTTTGACGAGTTGGAAGAGACCAAATAAAAGAAAAAACTTCTTGGGCACGCAAAGGAGGTTGGCCTACTTTTCAGCCTTGTAACATTGCCGAAAAAGACAAGCTGTTTTTACCTTCTCAAAGTTGCTTCATTGTGCAAACTTCTACAAAATGGATGATGTGATCTTGTGGTGAGGTCTTTTACCCTTGATTTATGTCCTGTTTTCATTGCCTTTATGTAGAAAGTATGTACTTTTGCAGGTCATTACTTGTTTTTACCAAGCTAAGGGAAAAGTTTAAGTTGTGAAAACATTTCTACTTCCTTCTAAATGTTGTCCTAGATATCAAACTTGGTCATGAAATACTTATACAAGAGATGTGAAATTTTTGGGTTGTGTATGTTGTAGTTTAAAAGTTGTTGATCATATGGTGTTCATATAAACAAGTGCAGGTCAAAATGTCATCTGGTGCATCACCTTATTAAATTCTAGATTTCATTTTCATGTCACTTCCTATCTCTTTTCCCAACAACAACAGTACGTAGTTTAGTTTAGGTGATAAAACCAAGAGAACCAGCCCTCTATGGAGGTTGATCTCCACCATTTGAGCCCACACTTAAGGAGATCATCACATGTTCCACAAAGTGGCTGAGTGATTCTATCAACTCAGCAAGGGTGAACACTTTTAGTGACAACACTAACCAATTGTCAAAATATGGGCTTTTCCTGAAATACAAATAGACGGCCAAATTGCATAATTACAGAAAAAGGGAAACAGTTCCTCTTTTACTAAAGAAAAACATGGGACTCAATTCAATTAGTAGAAAGACAAGCGCATAAGTTTATATACCATAGTAAGAAAACAAGAAGGAAAATAAATACAACAAAGCATTTCAAGTCCTGAAACTCCACCAATAGGTTAAAGTAATAGAATGCTGGTAGCTGCCAATGGTTAGCTTTAGTACTTGCTTCTCAGGTTGCATCACAAGATGTACTTAGACAACTCTATTTTGAATTACCAATTTGACTTAATATAATCTCCTTTTATTCCTGGATAATACTAACTAGTTCTAAATTGTTTCCTTTCAGTCTTGTCTACTATTTTATTGCTAGTCACAAGGACATGGTTGATTTCTTGATCTCTAGTTATTGAGGTCTTTAGCCTCCTTAGCACAATTTGAGTTAAAATAAATAGTAATTTTTTTATTTTCCTGTATGACCAAGTTGATAGCTGGTATTGAGTATCCCTTCTTACCTTCTAGAAACAGATATCAACCTTGACTGTGTACTTGTACATTGTGGTAGATGTCTTGAAAGTTGAAAACATTCCTGATGGACTATGTGTGTTCTGTCCTTTAGTAACTACTTTTGTAATCTTATCATTGGATCTCTTTCATCATTGACAATAATAGAAATGTCCTAATTTACCCATACCAAATAAATAATAAGGATTCTGGAAATGTGGTCATCTTCTTAAATTGGAATGATCAAAATCCAGGGGTAGAAAAGGCATACATTTATTTAATTTTTCTATTCTATTTTTAGCTGTCTAAAGCACTTGACAATAATGAGAGCAATGTAGATTCTTTAGTACCTTGCAACAATTTCCTATTTATGTATATGTTTCTTGGAACTCTAATCTGATTATTCTTTTATCTTTTAATTGAATAGAGGTTGGGGAAACTAGAAGGAGCTTGTACAGATTAATTACATTGCAGATGTGGACAAAACTTAGGCCCTTCGTGCACCATTTTTTGGAGGAGGCAAGTGAGATGTATGAAATGTATGTCTATACAATGGAAGAGTGATCTTATGCTTTGAAAATGGCAAGGCTTGTTGTCGGCAGTTGTAATTATTGATGACACAGAGCAAGTAAGCATTCAACAACTGGAAATATGAACAGAAATCTAGAAAATCCCAGACTCACTTATGAATATCACTATCAGCTTTCTTGGTTCAGTCCTTAAGTTATTTTGATACCAACTGCTTTAACTATAATTCTCTTTTCATTAGTATCCTTCACATTCATAGAAAATTCACCCCTTAGGCTCCAAACTGGTATTACAGGTAAATGGTTTATATATACTTGCACATTAATGTTTATACCCTAACAATTGCAGATATGGCCAAGGCATAGATCAAATCTCATAGTGATGGAAAGATACCATTTCTTCACCTCAAGTTGCCAACAATTTAACCTACAGAATCCATCTTTAACACATTTAATGAGGGATGAGACAGAGACAGAGGGTTCTCTTGCAAGCATGTTGTGTGTACTCAGTTCTGTGCATCAAATTTTTTTCAATAAGGTCAGAGACAACATTTTTGGCACATTTGAATATTGTGTCATTGATTTCTTTAGTTCAGTTCATATACTCATTTACTGTGCAGGCCTACCATTTCAATCATTCAGAAAAGCTTATTAGTCATACTTTTCTTTTCAAGAAGCTATAAATTATAATTTTTCATGGCCTCCACTTACCAGGAACATTGTATTTACATGAAGTAATAGAGATTTGTAATGCTCAATCAGAGTGGATTACTCCATGATTTTCACTCCAAAATTCCTGAAATTCAGGTTCTTCTGTCTTTCAAATCATCTTTTTATGTCAAATCATAGTACACTGAAGTCCCCAAATTAACATTGAAACATATTATATTCACACAAAGTATTTTGATTTTCTAAACTGTTGTAACCTCCTTGTCAAGGACCATGTGTATTCGGTTCTCTTTATGTGGTTCATGTGTAATTTTTCCCACAAGATGTGTTAGAGTCACTCAAGGACTCAAGCCTCCAGGATTACCTAAAAAACCAAAAACAACCTTGTATAAAGGAGAAAAACAAGAACATAAATTTGCAATAATTCGATGCAATATTACAAAATTGAATATATGATTGAATATGCAAATCTACATGAGATGCCTTGCTTATAAAGGCATGGTGAGACATATGATTAGAAAGATTATGACAAGTGTCTTAATCCTATAACATGAGACAACTAACTACCTAGTAATCGTGCATAAAAGCTGGATAAGTTCTAGAAAATCCAACTAAGACTTCTAGAAAGAATCTTATATCCTAAGTAAACTTAACATGTGAATATGTCCCCTAATTTCCTAGCGAGTGAATTGACTAGGTACAAAAAATTTATTCACACCAACAATCCCCCTTAAGTGCAACTTAGGGAGAAGATTATTATGCACACTATGCAAATTGGCTATGAAGATGACTATGGGTCCCGTCTACGAGGCCATGTTAGGTACCCATTTACAATGCAATCAATCTCTCACAAATGGAGAAAAGGAGAAAACCCAATGGGACAAAACCCCTCTCCAAAAGAGAGAAAACCCAATAAAACAACATGATGTATAGAGGACTCAATGATAAGATGCACAAGAATCAGCTCTGAGGTGTTTCCAAATGTTCTTAATACTCTAATGTGACATTTTTTCCTGCTTATGTCATTGATGAATTCAAACCCTTTTTCTCTCCTGTTCTAGTTGTTGGGAACGTGGTGAAGCCCAATGTAATGGCTCTACTGTTTGATTCTTTGTAACCGTTCATTTGTAGAAGGTTCTTCTTGTTTTGTAACCGATCCTCTCATGGGTTGCTAATTTAGATTCTTAGACGGTGGTTAGGACTTCTTTTTGAGAAGAGTCTTTTAGAATACATTTTCATTGCTACTGAAAATACAAAGATGGTTGTATGTAGTATACTGTAAGAGAGAGATGTATCGTCTAATATAATAAATGAATCCCCTTCCTTGTGCACGTAGCCATATGATATGGTGAACCACGTTAATCTTCTGGTGTTCTCTGTGTGTGTTATGACTTTATGCTCTGTGTTTTATTTTTCATTATTGCATTTGCTGCTACTCTGTTTTTGTTCTGTTTTTATTCATTGTTGCAACAATTGGTATCAAAGCTTTGGGTGAAGCTCAGTCCAGGAGATAGTCTATGAAGACATTTGAAACTAAGAAAGAATTCAAAATAGATGATACAGAAAAATGGAAGATCGAGAAATTTATAGGCCAAAACTTTGGACTTTGGAAGGTACAAATGGAGTCATTGCTTATTAAATAGGACCTGTCACGTGTGTTGGAGGGGAAGACAAAAGGGAAAGGCTCTATGTCAGATGAAGACTGGGAAACAATGGATAAAAAGGCCAAGGCAACCATTTTCCTTTCACTGTCAAGTAATGTGTTGTTCAATGTATCCAACGAGAATACAACGAAAGAACTTTGGGATAAGCTCTCCAGCTTATATGAGATTGGATCGCCCTCCAATAAGGTATTTATCATTAAAAATTTGTATAATTTGAAAATGAGAGGAGGGGTTATGTCAAACCATTTAAATGAATTTAATACCCTTGTTACTCAATTAACCTCGGTGGGAATCAAGTTAGATGACGAGATTAAAACAATCTTGTTATTGTGTTCACTACCCAATAGTTGGGAAGGTGTGGTAATGGCAGTAAGCACATCGGTGGCTGCCAAAAGTAAACTTAGTTTTGATGACGTTGCAGCCACCCTTCTCAGTGAAGACATGAGAAGAAAAAACCATGAACCTTCTTCTGGTGATGTTCTAACAGCAATCAGTACAAGTAACAGAGGTAGAAGCCAAGAAAGAGGTCAAAATGGTAATCGGAGAAAATCTAAATTTGGTCTGCGATCGAAGTCTAGGGGCAGAACCAGTGCTTGTTGGTTTTGTGGTAAACCCGGACACACTAAGAAGAATTGCTGGAACTACAAGAAAGCTCAAGAAAAAGTGAGCACAAATAATGAAGTAAATACTGCTTGTGATAGTATTTTGGTCCTATCACCCAGTGACACAGATGTAGATTTGTGGGTACTTGATTCCAGTTCCTCATTTCATGCAACTTCTTGCCGGAAAGCTTTTACAAATTTTCATGAAGGCACATTCGGTAAGGTATTTCTTGGTGACAATAAAGAATGTGACATTCTAGGCAAAGGTGATATAACATTGCATTTGAAAAATGGAGATAAATTAACTTTGATAGATGTTCTAAGATATGTTCCCATGTTAAAAAGGAATTTAATTTCAGTTAGTCAGCTTACAGCACATGGCTGCAATGTTAAATTTTCTCTTGATTCATGGAAAATTACAAAAGGGCTTCTAGTGTTAGCAAGGGGAAAGAAGCAAGGTAATCTTTATATTTTGGAATGTTTTGATGAAGTGGGAGCTGCTTTGTCGGCCCTGGATAGTGGTTCTGCAATATGGCACAAAAGGCTCGGTCACATGAGCTAAAAAGGACTACAAGTCATGCTTCAGCGTAATCAGCTTCCTGGCCTCACTTCCGTTGATTTAGAATTATGCAAACATTTCCTTTATGGCAAACAGACACGAACCAGCTTCTTGAGAATGGGACATGATAAAAAAACTACGCCTTTGGAACTTGTTCATTCTAACGTCTTTGGTCCAACTAAGGTAACTTCATTTGGTGGAGCTAATTATTTCGTAACCTTTCTTGATGACTGCACACGTAGAGTCTGGATTTATATGTTAAATAAAAAATCAGAGGTCTTTTCCAAATTTAAAATTTTTAAAGCTACTGTTGAAAATTAGATTGGGCATAAGATTAAATGCCTATTAACAGATAATGGTGGAGAATATTGCTCTTCAGAGTTTGATACCTTTTGTGCAGATCATGGTATTCGTCGGATAAAGGTAGTCCCTTATACACCTCAGGAGAACGGTGCAGCTGAGAGGCTAAATCATACGATTCTTGAGAGAGCTAGGTGCATGCTCTCCAATGCCGGACTGGGAAAAGAGTTTTGGGAAGAGGCATGTAATACTACAGTGTATCTAATCAATCGAGTTCCATCATCCAGGCTGGATTTCGACATTCCAAAGGAGAAATGGCTGGGAAAACGAATTCCTTATCATCATTTATGGGTGTTTGGCTGTGAAGCCTTTGTACACATTCCGAAAGAGTAGAGAACTAAGTTAGATTTCAAGTCTAAGAGGTGTATATTTCTCGGTTATGGTGAAGATCAATTTGGCTTTCGCCTTTGGGATCCAATTGCAAAGACCATAATCCGTAGTCGCGATGTTGTGTTTAACGAAAAAGTTTTTCCAAGTACACAACCTCTGCGTTCTTCACAAAAGGAATTTGTTGATGTGGACTTGTATGATAATGGTAAGACTAAACAACACTCTATTTCTTTCTCCCAGCCTCTAGTCACATCTATACTATCTTATACTATTGATACCCCTATTTCTACTAGCGTCATACCTTATGTCATTTGTGCCATACCCCAAACTGGCTCAACCTAGTCTTCTAGCTCTATGTTATTTCCAAATGTGTGTGCCTCTCCTCATATTGGAGCGCAGCCACTCCACACTCCATCGCTGCCAGCTCCACATGAAACACAGCCTCTAGATGCTCAGTCGTAGCCTCTTAATTTTGATATATTTCCTTCCATTGGCTCAACCCAGCCACACACCACTTTTCCGTTGACTCCACAAAGTCAATTACAAGGAAATGAGAGATCGCTGCCTCCTACAATCCAAACGCAGCCTCCCTCTAGCCATTCGCTGCCACTCCAATGTCAAACACAGCCTTTTTCTTTGGTGATACGTTGCCAATTTCAGATTCAACACAGCAAATACAAGGTATGTAGCCTTTGATAGGCTCACATTCTCCAACATCAGCTCACAATTATTCGCAGCCACTTGATATTGCACAGAATTTGTCTAAAATGCAATAGGGAAGAAAGGGCACTATAAGCGCATAGAGCAGTATGCAAAGACAGGGGAGTTTGCAACAAGCTCATCTACAATTTGAAATTGATGCCGTTCAAAACTTATTACAGAGATTAAATCTGGACACAAACTCATAGCCATAGCAAGGTCCTCTTTTGAGGAGTTCTACCCGTGAGAAGAGGAGACCAGCAAAATATGAGGACTATGAGCTATTGCTCTCTAATTATGCATAGCCAACAACATATAAACAAGCATGTAAGGATGAGAATTCAGTTAAATGGATGGCAGCCATGAACGAAGAAATGGAGTCATTGAAAGTAAACAACACTTGGGATTTGGTTCCTCTTCCACCAAATCTAAAATCTCTTAAGAACAAATGGGTTTCTCGTTTGAAAGATGAAGATAGAGGGGGTAAAAGGTACAGGGCCAGATTAGTGGTCAAGGGGTTTGATCAGCAAAAAGGTATCGATTTTAACGAATTTTTTTCACCACTTGTGAAAATGAATACAATTCATGTTGTGTTGGGTTTGGTAGCTATTTGGGACCTAGACCTTGAGCAACTCGATGTTAAAACGACATTTCTACATGGGGACATTGATGAGGAGCTATACATGGAGCAGCCTGAAGATTTTATCAAATCGGGTCTAGAGCATCTATGTTGCAAATTGAAGTACAGTTCGTATGGGTTGAAGCAAGCCCCAAGACAATGGTACCTTAAGTTTGACCGCTTCATGACTGATAACAATTTTATTTGCTGTGAATCAGACCCTTGTGTTTACTACAAGAGGCTTAATACCGGCGATTTTTTCATTCTTTTGCTCTATGTTGATGATATGCTAGTTGTTGGTACTAGTCTTAAGATTATAGTCAGCTGAAGCAACAATTGGCTCTTCGTTTTGCCATGAAAGACCTAGGACCAGCGAAAAGAATTCTTGGGATGCAAATATTTCGAAACAGAAATAAAAGAGAATTCCAATTGTCCCAAGCAAACTACATTACCAAAGTGTTGGATAGGTTTAACATGTCTCATGCAAAATCAGTTTCTACTCCTTTAGCTGATCATTTTCGATTATCTTCAGCTGTCTCTGAAAAATCAAGAAGAGGAAGAGCTTATGAGGTCTATTCCATATACATCTGCAGTTGGCAGTCTAATGTATGCAATGGTGTGTACTCGTCCAGACATAGCATGTAGTGGCAATTGTGAGCAAATTCATGAGTCATTTGAGAAAATTACACTGGCAAGCAGTTCAATGAATTTTACTCTACTTGAAAGGTACCTCACATTATTGTTTATGTTTTGGAGGTACTGACCTTCAGCTTCGTGGTTACGTTGATTCAGATATGGCCGGGGATTTAGATAAACGTTGGTCTACCACTGGTTATGCATTCACATTTGGCGGGGCCGCGATTAGTTGGGTTTCTTGGTTGCAACAAGTTGTAGCTTTGTCCTCCACAGAAGCGGAATACATTGCACTCACGGAAGGAGCAAAAGAAATGATATGGCTTGAGCGTTTGTTGACCAAACTGGGCTGTCCAAAATCAGTTTTTCCAATGTATTGTGATAGTAATAGTGCTATACATTTAGCTAAAAATTCAGCTTTTCACAATCGCACCAAGCACATTGACCTCAGATATCACTTTATCCGCCATGTACTAGATGAAGGCAAGTTGCAGGTCACAAAGATTGATACGAAGGTAAATCCGGCGGATGCATTAACCAAGGTTGTTCCACGAGAGAAGTTCGAGTTTTGTAGAGCTTCTCTCAGTCTTGTTTCATTGTGACACTGAATTTAAAGAAGGGGATCTCTCTCGGAGCAACTTGTTTGCCATTCCCATTGGTCTTCAAGTGGGAGATTGTTGGGCACGTGGTGAAGCCCAATGTAATAGCTCTACTGTTTGATTCTTTGTAACCGTTCATTTGCAGAAGGTTCTTCTTGTTTTGTAACCGATCCTCTCATGGGTTGCTGATTTAGATTCTTAGACGGTGGTTAGGACTTCTTTTGGAGAAGAGTCTTTGAGAATACATTTTCATTGCTGCTGAAAATACAGAGATGGTTATATGTAGTATACTGTAAGAGAGAGATGTATCGTCTGATATAATAAATGAATTCCCTTCCTTGTGGACGTAGCCATATGATATGGTGTACCACGTTAATCTTCTGGTGTTCTCTGTGTGTGTTATGACTTTATGCTCTGTGTTTTATTTTTCATTATTGCTGCTACTCTGTTTTTGTTCTGTTTTTATTCATTGCTGCAACACTAGCACCGCTTAGAGGTGCTTGTGTGCCCTGGGGGTCCCCTTGTCTCATGACGATTGCAAATGTATTTGTTCTAAAGAAATTACTAGCATCCCCCACTGTTTGATGATTTTGCTCTGCTATAATATCAGTGTGATGCATGTGTGGTCATCTAACATTAATTATAATTATAAGATAAGGAAAGTTTCCAAGGCACAATGCTCGAAAATCTTTGCCAATTAGGAAGAAGACTCGGGTGGAAGTCCCTTGGTTGATTTGTGGCATTCTCCTTGTCTCTGGTACAACTATTGCTTATAAGTGTTGTGTCATTTGTCGGTCTGCTTTCCTTGTAGTTACTACAAATGTAAGTATTTCTCTAAAAATAATTGCAAGCTTGCTTCAGACAAAGTAAAATTTCCAACCAGTTAAGAATTTCATTCCACTATAATATCTAGTTGCATAGCTGTCCAAAATTACACGTGAAAAAGAAAAAGAAATGTTGTTTGTATGTGTTAATCCCACATTGATAATAATTGTGATACAAACAAGTTTTATAAGGCACTATGTGCATTTCAAGCTTTGGCAGTTTAGAAGCAGGGAGCAACTTTGCAATTCACTGTGTCGATGTGTTAATACTCTCTTTGGTACTATCATCGTTGAGAGGTGCTTATGTGCTGTGTGGGTTCTCATCATTTAGAGGTGCTTATGTGTTTTGTGGGTTCTCATACCTAGTAATTGTTAAAAAAACAATTAGAAGCTTGTTATAAACAAAGTTGCATATTCCACTTTAACATCCAACCTGTCTATATTTTATTATTTTGTATAGTTTGTGCGATGAGATTGTATTTCATATCTGGTTGTAGTCCACATTTAATCTCCTGTTTGCTTTTCTCTGTACGTGGAACGTCTTAAAAGTTTTAGTTTTTAAGATCTCGGTAGGATTTGACTGGTGTAAATTTAAGTCATTTCTACAATGATCAAAATTTTCATGAGTAGTCATTACCTTAATGGCATTTCCCTCATGTATGCTGGTAATGATCACAAGGCAAGGGCATGCACAAAGCACAGAAACACCCCTGAGCATTTGTTAATATGGGGCTGGAATGAGGACTAACATCCTCTACAAGAGTAGATGTCTAACAAAGTCTGAGCTCTGAGATATGGCAGAGATTATTTATGGCTATTTCTATTGTTGCTTTCTCTCTTTTCCTCCACATATAATAGGGTTTTATTTCTCCAGCATAATGATGGACTTGCTGCTCAATCTGGATTTGAAGGCAGAGATGTAAGGTAGGTATGCAAATACATTAATCTTTACAGGCAGTTGTTGAATGTCATGATATAATCACATCGATATTAATTTGTTTAAAATCACATGGATATATAGGTAGTGATAACATGAAATTAATATTTGATGATGCTAATTATTTAGTCAACGATTTAGTTTAATTTTATACATGCCTTTATGATTATTGGTTGGTTTTGTACAGGTTTTGAGAGCTATACGCTTAAAAATATTGGAAGCTTGTAAAATTGTCTTCAGTCGGATCTTTCCAACAGCTTACCCTGCTGAGAAGCATCATCTTTGGCGTTTGGCTGAAGAATTAGGAGCAACATGTTCTACTACATTAGATCAATCTGTAACACATGTTGTTGCTCTAGACCTAGGAACTAATAAAGCACGCTGGGCAGTGCAGCATAAACGTTATTTGGTTCATCCACAATGGCTTGAAGCAGCAAGCTACATGTGGCAAAGGAAAATTGAAGGAAACTTCTCTATCACAACAAAGAAAAATAGTTCAGCATCAACTTTTGTTGAATCCACTCCAGTATTACCTCGAGATACCGATGGAAGAGATGTTGAATCTCCTAAAAATAAAGAGGAAAATGGTGATGGAGATATTGATGTTGAAAGTTGATTCCACACTCATCCTAGGAATATTGCAAATGGAAACTATTGGATGGTTGTGGTAGAAGTATTGATTTTTTTTAGTTCTAACGAATGCAAGTGAATGCAGTGACATGGCCAAAGAGTGTCTACATTTGACAATACCAGGCACTTCTATGCTTTCATGGAAATCTAGGCTTTTATGGTTGCTCGATACCATGTGTCATGGTGGAAGCATTTTAGATTATTTAGAAAAGAAACATTAAGATGTTAGTGACATACACTGAAGTTTATGTAATCGTTTAAAATAAATGTATGCGTTTTGACATTGAAAACAAATAGGCTGGATCCCGAAGTCATGTAGTTGGTGCACAAGTTAACCTATAGATGAAGGAGCGAAAGAAAAAAATTGCACTTGTAATAGCATAGTTCAAATCCTCGTGCCACGGTAAGGAAGACAGTGCCAATGATTCCAACAGACATCTGGTGAGGTCACGGTATAAAAATTATGGAGTACATGCACAAAGTCGTGGTGGAGGTAAATGGGACAAGGTTGTGATGAAATTATTATGGAATTCATCCATCAAGCTTACAATAAAAACAATTATGGAGTTTTGAGAGAGAGGTCACTCTTAGAGATATTATATCTACCTTGGGTTTATTCTATTACTTTAAAAGTTTAAAGTTTAAGTGTGACTAATGTTTATAAATATGGAAAAAAACATGTTTATATGTATTATCAATTTGATCCAAAGCATACTCCATACCACGTTAAAGGTGACTTGAAACACCATCATGATTTTCCAAGCAGTAAAATGAAAAATATGATACAAATCATACTGACCTCAGTGCCAACAAGAAATGCAGCTTTCCATAAATCCCCCTGCAAAAAAAACAATCAACTGAATTAAGGACAAGCCTTCCAAATCCATAAACCCTATTTTTCAAAAAGCATAAATACAAGATGACATGCAATGCATATATCCTAGAAAACCCAAGACAAGAATTTGGTGTAGCCTGAAACAACATAAATTACCATAGATAGCTTCAACTGAATTAAAAAGAGTGTTTTTAAAATCCTACACCCAAAAGAAAATCAATGGGATAAACCTTAGAGATCTAAACAAGAAATGAGCATAGCCTAAAATAACATGAAATTGCCATGGTTCTAGCCTATAGAGAACTTCAACTGAATTAAAATAAGCACTTTCAAATGTCTTGAACTCTTATGAACTCTAAAAGCCAAGAAATTGTAAACTAAGCCCTAAAATCCCAAGATAAAAATGGACATAGTATTGAAAACCATAAAAACAAAAACATCCATAGCTTTAATAAAACATGATAAAAGATGTGCATGCCCTGAAAGAACATCAAACATCAAATGGATATAAGCTAAAAAATATAAAACAAATAATTGAATAAAGCATGATATAACATAATTCTTATAATCAAAATCCATGCAATATGAGAAAACCTTAAAAAATTAGGCATATCTACTGAATGAAAATGAAATGAAAAATATTATTGCCTAAAAAACATGAAATTTAAAAAATGAGTGTGGCCTAAAAGAACCTTTTAAAAAACTGGTACAGTCTAACAAAACATCAAACATTAAATAAGGTATATTGTGAAAGATCGTGAAATAAAAATGAAATATATTTTCCTAAAGAACATGAAACAAAAAATGGGTATAACACAAAAAAAATAAAATGAAGGAATGGATAGTTTTATACAAAATCAAACAAAAAGAATTAAAGATAAAATAATAATAAAAGATAAAATTAGACAAAATGTGAAACCCCAAAAAACAAAAAAGATTATGACCTAAAAGAACATAGCACCTCAAAATAAATGTAGCCTAAGGAAATATAATTTACCATAGCTCTGTGTTCTTCAACATTCCCAGGCTCTATTGTGGGCTCTACAATTGTTCGGGGCCTCCTTGTTTTTGCAGCAGCCCGTCCCTCTTCCTCCTCCTCCCTCTCCTTGCTCCTCCTTTTAGGCATCTTCAATTCAATGAGAGGAACTCCCTCAACCTCTATTACCAAAAACATAAATTATATAAACCTTTATTAATTGAGATAAGAAACATAAATTTAGGAAATAAAAAATAAAATCTGGATCCACTAGCATTTAACTTGAGTAATTCCGTAATTCCACCTAAAAAGAAAATTTTATTTTTGGAGATAGAAATAATTGATTTTAACTTTTCAAGAGATCAACCGGATAGTTTTCAAGTCAATTTAAATAAGAACATGTAATCATCACCAATAAAGGAAAAACATGTCTTGATGTTTTCTCAAAATCGTTGGTAGAAGAAATAAATAGCGAGAAAAAATTTATGTTATGGCTGTACCATAAAGCCTACATTTGCTTTATTAGTCAAATTTGTCATTTTAGCACTGAAGTTGGTGTTATATGTATATAAAATTTTGTTTCACTTTTGGTTATAAAGACAAATACAATGAATAAAGAAAATGTAGTTTGGTATCGCATCTTTAAAGTGTTGTATCACAAATTACCTGTATTTTAGTATCACAAATTACCTTTACCCCAACAATCTTCCGACACGTCCATTAGAAATTTTTAAACAATCTTTCGAGTTCTATTTTTTAAACAACCATCTACTGTCAAAAGTTAGATTGAAATTATCTCAATTTATAGAATTTGTTGGTATGGATGAACAATTTTGATTTTATTTCAGATTAAGAGTTTTTCACAAAAGTAGAGGGGTGTGGAGATGTGGTGGCTTTTATTAGTCAATTTTTTATTTATGCATTAGTTGGATTTATTTAGTTATTTTGATCAAATAGTTAATTAATTGATGTTGATTTGCTAATTATTTTTTCTCTTTTGAAGATTGAGTTAACTTGGTTGTTTAAGATTATTAACTATTTTGATATAGAGTTAACTGATTTGATGTATTATTTTTTATAGATAATTGTTTTAAATTTTATCAATTTTAGTATGAATCAATTACTGTTTTGCTCATTTTAGTATAAATCAAGTCAGTCCTTGCTCAGCCGTGACATTGAAAATAGAATGTTAGAGATTCTCTCTCTTTATAGAATGGAGTTGTGAACGGGAAGAAGGGGTTCTGGCCAAAGTTAAATTTCCCGTGAGTAGAATTGGAAGGTATTTGAGGAAGGGCAGATATGCAAAGCGGGTGAGATGGCCTGCTGCCGTCTATCTCGCCGGCATTTAAGTACCGAAAGGATTTGAGAAGAGGCATCCACAGATTTCGAGCAATTTTATTTTTCAGAGGTGGAATCCTATGAAATGTGCGCTGCAAAACGATGAGGTGAAGAAAAGGAATGTAAATTGTTTCGACACAATGCCTCTAAAGGGCCGCGACCACAAATACTATGAAAATGCCATTATAAATATAATTTGTACAAGGCCTGGAATTTGACAGCCACCCCCATTGTTTCGAGTTAATATGACTAAATCCTCATGGTGTTTATCAAGGCGTCCAAATGCAATCTAGAGTATTTTGCAACACGCAAACTAAGGCTTTATGCAGATATTTTGTAGGATTCTTGCTATTGTGTCTGCTGTCAATATTTGTAAATGTCATGTAATCTTTTGTAAGAAAAGAAAATCAGAAATGGAAATGCTAGAAAAATGATTCAGAATCAGTTATAAATGCTGGAGAAAATCTGTGAAGAGAAGTCAAGGGGATTGGCACATACCTTAGGATTAATATGCTTGATAGAATTCCTGACACAGATTTCTTGAATCACTAGATCTTTGTTCTCTTTTTACTGCAACCAACGAACCCATTTTCAAACGCGATTGAACTATTTTTAAAGTAAATCCAATTTAAACAGACATAACTAAAATCTCTGCTTTTTTCCAAAACGTAAAAATCTATCTTTTTAGCTTTTTTTTTTAGCTTTTTTTTCTTGCATATCTTTTTGATTGGTAGTATTTTAAAAAAAAAACTTAAAACAAAATCTTAAAAACTATCTTTAATATAGAAATATGGCCTAATGATGGAATTTTCTTTTTTTTCATTTTAATATGTATGATTAATAAAATGTGGTTTATAATTGATTTTTAATCATTAATATTAGAAATTGAAGAAAAATAATTTCATCAAATAATTTTTGATAAAATGATTTAAAAGTATTTATGATTAATGCTTGAAAAGTTACAAGAGAATATTAATAGTTGATTGATTAATATTTAAGTTGAAATATGATTCTATAATGTTATTCAAATTGATATTGATTGATTAGTTAATATGTAATGTGTTCTTGATGAATAGTTGGATTATAAGTTTTGGGATGAATAATAGGATGATATACTTTTGTGTGTATTTATGCTTTTAATATTCAAAGCGTTTTATTAAAAAAATTTAAATCTTTTAACGAGTTTATAAGTGTATTTTTTGCATGAATTTATTTTTTACTGTAATATCTTATTTCAATCTTATCATTATTTATTATAAAAACTTGGTTGTGATCTTAGATTATTCATTTGTCACCTTAGATCAAATATGAAGGCATGGACTTCACTGGGTCATTTATGTTGTTGGAGATTTAAACCTTAAAAAAATTAAAGCTAACTTTTAAATATTTTTTGTCCTATTAGCCATTGTAAGCTAACATGCTGTATGCTTGTGTTGATTTATGTGTTTAGTTGTCGAATTTAAATCTATTTATATACTTACTTTAAAATCATTTGGGAGCATATTTAGGAGTTATTCAAGAACTCGTCAAATAACATTTATGAGAACATCATAATAGGTCATTAGAGAATTATATCAAGAGTCATCATAATAAGTCAATTTCATGCTTGTTTGTTATCTTTGAAACCCTTGATAAGAGCACGGTAAAACCAATCCAACTAGAGGTATAACTAAGGAGAACATGGAAAAAAACTTATGGGAATCACTATCTTATGGCATCGGGCGGGAGAACGAGCAAGTGTTAGCATTTGAATTCGCAGGAAGATGTTGGAGATGATGGCAATGGGGATGATCCAGATGAAGATGATGTTGGTGCCTTGTGGTCTGTTTGGCACCGGTGGTCGAGTTCTTTTGTTGCTAACCGGTGTTCCTCCTTGTGCTACTGTTGGGGGTGGTGCTACCTTTGTGGTTCCTTCTAGCATGCTAGGTATTGGTGATGCTCGTGGCCTCCCCTGTTGTTTTTCTTTGTTGGGTGAAGGCTGGTCTTTAGATTGTGGCTCTTTGTGGCTCTGTGTGGAACTGGTGGTTGTGCTTGGGATTCTTGCTGATAGTTTTTTTGAGGAGTTTGATGGCCTTTTTTTAGACTCTGATTGGCATGTCAGGTTGGAAGAGGTTTTTCATTATTGTGCCTTCTTTCCTCTCTCTCTGTCTATAGGTTTTCCTATTTTCTTTGGCCTTTTGGGGTATTTTTTTACCTCTGTGTGGGGGATTTCATTATGTGGGGATGAGTTTGTTGGGTTGCCTCTAGTGGAGTTGCTTGTGGACAGTTTTTGGCATGTTTTAGACCTTGACTAGAATGTAGGGTTGGAGGTTGTTCTTCAATGTCTTGTTGGATCTCTACACTCTCTACTTGGAGGTTTTCCTTACCTTGTCCTCCTTCCTTTGATTCTCTCTATCTCTTCTTTGGTGTTGGTGTTGGCTGTGGTGCTTGGTGTTCTTGCTACGAGGTTGGTTGAGGAGAATGATGGCCTAATCTCAGACCTTAACTGTCATGTTAGGTTGGAAATGGTGTTTTCTTATTGTGCTTTCTCTCCTCTCACTTTTTATGTCGGCTCCTTGGGATCTCTCTGGCTTTTTTGGGGCTTCTTAGCCTCTATTTGGGTTCTTCTAATGTGTGGGGTTTTGGTGGTTGGTTTTCCTATGGTGGAGTTACTATGGATTGTTTTTGGCATGTTTCAAACCCTGACTGGCAAGTAGGGTTGGAGGTTTATTTTCATTGTCTTGTCGGTTGTCTTCTCTCTCTGCTTGGAGGCTTTCCCTATCATGCCCTTCTTTCATGGCCCATTGTCTCTGTGTGGATTTTGGTTGTTTTTCTGACCAAGGTGTATGTTGCTCTTTGGCTCCTGATAGTTGTTTCTGCAGATTTTTGGATAAGTTTTATTTTAGTGAGAGGTTGCTGGTTCAGCTTTGTTTAGTTTTAAGTTTCATATTTTGAAGTTTCTCTTGGTTTCATTGGAGGTGTTGTGGGCTAGGTAGTGTTTAGAGATTATTTTGAAGACCCAGTTACTTCTCCTATTGCTGGTTGCTAAGCTCTTTTGTCATACTGTAGTCTTGGCCTTCTCTCTAGACACTGGGTCTTCCTTTGAGGTGGAGACCTCTCCTATGGAGGTGGATTCCTCTCCTTTTTTGGTTGAGGTGTATGTTGTGGTTGAATGCTTACTCTTGTATCTCCCATTGAGGTGGATCCCATTCCTATATAGGTGGATTGTTGGTGTGCAGGTGGTTTATGACTGTTATGGAAACTTTGAGCTTGGCTTTTTCTCCTATAGAGGTGGAGAGAATAGCTAATTTTTTTGGACTCTATTGGATCCTTAGTTGTTATAATGATTTCTCCTATAGAGGTGGAGAAGCAATGTTGTTGGGCTCTATTTCTTTAGATCTTTTAGTTGTTTGTGACTTGGTTGCTTATACCAGTGGTATGAAGAAGTTGATTTACCTGAATAATTGTTGTGTTGTTGTCAGGCTATTGTAGGCGGTGTATGTGGGTTTAATATGCTTGTCTAAACCTAGTTATTTAGGGTTCATGGTCCCTTCAAAACCATTGGGCTCAAATGGGTATAGGGTCCCCGTTAAAACCTAGTTTGTTTTTGGATCTAAAGGGGTTCAAGTTCCCTTTCAAACCTAGGTGGGTTCAAGTTCCCTTGTAAAACATGGCTTTGTTCAGTTTAAGGTTCTCGTCAAAACCATTGAGCAGATCTAGATATTTATGTTGTTATTCTATTGATCTATTGTTGGTTTGTTGCTAGTCATCGATGTTTATCTCTTCTACAACTTGTGCTTCTTTGTGTGGGCCTTGGGTCCCAGTCAAAACCTATCTGTAAATGGTTTTGGGTCCATTCAAAACCTATGGTTTTAGGTCCATTCAAAACCTGTTGTAAATGGTTTTAGGTTCATTCAAAATTTGTTTTTCTCATTAATCAAAACTAAGGAAAACATGACCCTTGGAACTTAGAAAATTCCTAAAGGTGTGCCCAAATATTACCAATCCTTACATCGATTTAAATATCAAAAGGCTAAGGTGAAATTTTTTTGATAGTTAGCAATCTACCATATCAGTCTCATGAATTACAATTTATACTTGTATAAGGTTCATGCCTAAACTCACAAAGATCAAGTTTGCATGAATGTTGTGAACTAGGGTGAAACATAGTTACGGTAAAACCCCTCTCCAAAAGAGAGAAAAGATAC
Source organism: Sequoia sempervirens (assembly GCA_007258455.2). Lineage (NCBI taxonomy): Eukaryota > Viridiplantae > Streptophyta > Pinopsida > Cupressales > Cupressaceae > Sequoia > Sequoia sempervirens. The sequence continues at coordinate 265,305,970 of VDFB02105785.1, forward strand.
AATCAAGTGATGAGAGATAGAGGACTACATGATAATCTTGTTGAGTTGCAACTCATATTGACCAACTAGGACTCAAACCTAGGACCTTCCATTTGTTGTTGGAGTACTCTACCAACTAAGCTACTAACCTCTCTTTGGCCATCCCATCATTAGTTCAATTGTGGCTTATTTCTAACACCCCCCTTAAGCCACATTGTTGGTGCTATCTATTTGAAATTTCCATTGGGGTTTCCATAAAAGGCAAGGTTAGGACCATGGGAAAATCTAATCTAAACAACAGACTATAGCTATTGTAGTCAAGTACATGTAAAAATCTGTGCATGAATGTTTATATAAAGCAACAAATATATAGAGGGTATCTAGCCATGGAGGGAGGGAAAAATTGAATGTATAAATCGGGAAAATATAAATATGTAAAACAAACCTTGTTTACGCTTACAACTCTGGATGTCTTTCCGAGACCAATTGTTGAACACATGGTCTGCATTTTTGCTTGTTGATCTATCTTTGCATTGAGCACAACATGATACAACTACAAAGCAACATTTCATATTGTTATATCAAAATACATGTCTAAAATTAGATAAGTATGGAATAGGGAAAACACATTGTGGAATGGCTTACCACAAGAATTGGAGCAAAGATGTCATAGGTTGCAGAGGAGGACAGTTGTGAAGCTCTCCAAATTGGCACATAAGAGAGGTGCATAGCAGCTTCTTTGACTAGTTTTCTATGAAACAAACACCACAATCTATCATTTCACAAGGGAACCAAAACAATTGACATCCCTATATTAGAACAATGAATATTAGATGTACTGATTTCCATGGCATTCTGCAACAATGCTAGGATGTATCAACTATCACATGAGCGAGCACCTACTATTCTGTGTTCATTGAGAGAGGAATGATTAGGAAACCACGAATCCAATAAACTCCATGATCATTGTGGAGATGCTCGAGCAAGTCATGACAAATAGCATGGAATTTTATCATGTATCACAAGAAAGAATACTAATGTAGAGAAGACTATATATTTATGAATGTAATATACAAGAATAGTGAAACAGTGAAACAACGGAAAAGGAATTTTGTAGAAAAACAATTGTAGCAATTTGAATCAAATAAAGCTAATAGAAAAGGTACAACAAGACATTAAAATTTGTGGAAGGAAAGCACGAAGGAGAAATGTGAGAAGTCAATGTATATAGGCTATGAGAATAGAAAACACAACATGGTTGCAGGATTTTAAACTTATTAGTCAAATGGAAGACAATTTTTTTTAAGAATGCATCTACAACATGTGCCTATATTGTTTAATATATTGGAATGTGCTAAAGACGTTATTGACTTATAGAAATTTTGGCTTCTAGTTATTGTTGGTTCCAATCTTTGTGCATCTTTAATAGCTGAAGTTGTTTCTATATGCATATGTATTAATGTGTAAGAACTATAACTATATGTTCACACCATTGTATGTTAAATTCAGTTGGAAGGAAATTCTAGGTATGCCAATAAATAGTTGACATCATGGAATTTTAAAACACTTAAACAAAGATGGGAAAATGGAATATACAAAAGAGTGTATTGTTTTGAATTCCATATAGTAAAAGGATCACACAATAAATTCTTAGAACAAGAAGTCAGAAGATTAATAGAATAGAATCATCAAAACATGGATGTAGCGCCCCGCCATGCAACCCTAGGGGAAGTTGCAATTTACTACTCAAATGAACTAATTTTTTATTTTTTTGAAAAGAACAATTAACAAGCAAGTTCACTAACCATTGCCAACCAATCCCCTAAGGTTACGAGACTGAGTTACTTAAACCCAAACAAGAGACATGAATTAAAACCATAACATTTAATTACTTAAAGAATATAAGTTCACATACATTCCATACATAATAATTTACATCAAAGAATATGAGATACCACTTGATTCCAATAATATAATTTACAACATGATTACAACACTCATTCCCCGAATGAGATAAATCCAATAAGCATGATTACATATTACAACTTCCACCTCGATAACAATGAGGGGTAATAAAACTACAATCTTAACTGAAATGAATAAAGCAAGAACCGATACTGGAACCCACGAGCTCTCCAAGTGGAAATCTCATCCACACGAACAAGAAGATGACCCAACGGATTAAGGTGCATGTTCCAACCAACCATGTGATACCTGAAGGCTCACCCCTCGTGCTAGGAGATAGTAACAAGGAATCCAACACAAGACCATCTACCTCTAGACACAGGCAAAAACATAACTAAACTGAAACAACTACAACCACAATGTTACTTATCACAAAGGTTACAATGCTTCCAGAGATCAATGATTATGTACATCATCTTTACACCACACAATAGCTGACTGACTACTGATGTAGGAAGAGTGTCATACATAAATTGACATGAGTTACCCAGGCTCAGTTGTCCTAGGCTACCAAACCCCCATCTTGGGTTACCCTGGCTCAACTCTACCAGCCGTCAGACCCTCATGCAAAACTATGTGTCTCATCTCATCTCGAGCCTTAACAAACACATGCTTCATGAGAGAGGCATTCATTACCTTTATTAGTGTGAAAGTTCCCCATTAATTATTTTAAATTATCACTTGATTAAACCCTAGGTGAGTTACCCTGGTGCCCCTTTGTGTGTCGGACCCCCACAAAGAGCCACTCTCCTATCGACAACACACATGGTACAAAACCACAATCCAATGGGTAAACTAAAAAAGATGACCTCTCCAATACAATGAGGCAACAAACACAGGAAACTCACTCCAAACACTAGAGGAAAAAAAATACAAAACCCACTCCTTCCAAAGGAGGCACAAACCACATAACCCACTCCTAATTCCAAGGAGGCACAACCCATCCCCGTTCGTGAAAACTGGGTGAAACCACATGATGTAACTATATGCATTTCCCTAGGCAATTCGCAAATCGAACCACCACAAGAAACATCCCAACCTAGAGAACTCCTCTGGAAAACTTACTAGACAAATAACCCCATTTGCCCAACATCGAGAAAGAACGAAACATCATTTAGAACACATTTCAGCAAACTCCATAACTAATGTTAGGGTTTCCTAAACCCAATCCAAGCACTGGTATAGAACATGAAATTAATTAAATAATCAACATTATTCATTCATACACAAAGTAATCATTTCACGTTGACAACTTTAAGGAGTTTAAAGCAATAATTTAATTTCGTTTCCCCAATTACATATATTAATAAAAATAAACTCGCATTGACAATGTTAAGAAATTTAAATTTAACCATTTAATTACATTTATTCAACCATACATAATAATAAAAAAAAAAATCTTTTTAAAAGAAATCATTTATTATAATGCTAATCTCATTTCAACTAAAATAATGAAATAATTATTTTAAGAAAAAGATTCCTATTTTAAATATTTAAACATCATTTAAATACGTCACACAAGAAAATATTAATATTAAAATCTAATTAATTAAAATTAATACCTTATTATTTAACATATATATATTATATATATATTTAAATAATAAAATAAAATATTTATTTAAATTAAATTATATTATATATATATATATCAATAATATATATACATATTATTATATATATATAAACTAATTAAATAAATATTAAAAAAAATGAAATCTAAAAAAAAACATTTAAAAAGAAAAAGGCGAACTCACCCCTGGCCCCGCGGGCCCCCATTGGGAGGAAGGACGAAGCGTTGTGCACTAGCCTCCCCATGGGGCGGCCATGGTGGATAAAAGTATTTCAAAAATAAATAAAAAAGAACTCTCCCCTATACATTTACACAACAACTTCCTGTGTATAAAACTTTTCTAGAATGATAACAGAATAAATTTATTTATAATATATGTGTAGAATATATATATATTAAGAATATATATATATAGATATATATATATTAAGATATATATATATATTTAGATATTTTATAAGTATATATACCTAAATTTACATTTATAGTCAAACTATGCAAGTTATTTAAGAAAAACACACACATTCAAAACTTAATTTCAAATGAAAGTGAAAATTTCTCAGATCCAGCTCAAGGTATTCTGATTTCTTTTGTTTCCTTTCTATTTTTCCTTGTTGTTTGATTCTTCTTTTGATTTCCTTTCCCAAAATTTTCAACAAAGTTTGCAAGTTTTGAAATCATTTCACATGGGTTTTCATTGAATCTAAATAGCATTTTAAAGATTTCCAAACAACATAATGAAATTTGAAACTTATTTCAAAAAAGAAAACAAAAATAAAGAAGAACCTGGTGTTTTCTCCCAAAGCTTGAAGACTTGACAATGGTGATTCCAAATCTCTTCTTCAAAATCCAAATCCAGCCATAGCAAAACTCTCCACCAAAATTCCAAACTCTTAATAATATGAAATTGAAAATGCTCAAATAGAGCTTTTTCCCCAATTTTGGTCAAACCCCTAAAATATCCCCACCCACTAAATTTATTGAACATTTGGAGGATATTTCCATTTTTTTAAATTTTAAAACAATTTTACTTTCAAAATGATATTTCATGCATTTTTCAAAATTTCATTTAAAACAAAGAATTTCAAAGTTTGCAAAGAATTTATTTTATCCAAAATTTCAAAAGTGAAATTTAAAACACATTTTTATTTTTATTTTAATTTAACTTTAAATATCCAACATGATTTCCATTTTCATTTTAAATTTGAATCTTAATATACAATAATGGCAAAACAACTATTTCATTTAATTTATCACCATTTACCTAGTTAATCAATAAACTAAAAATTATTTTATTAATTAAATCAAATTAATCCATGAAATAAATAACATTTCAACCTTGAAACTAGATATGTTAAATCATCATTTTAACCATACCCACCATTTAACAACCTTTAAAATATGAAATGAAATAGTTAGCCAAGGAGGAAAGAACCAAATCAAAATTGCTAAACTCGATGACAAACTATGACTAGGGTGACGACTTGACACGAAAAACCTAGCTACTATCTCCCAATTGATAACCATTGGTCAATGGACATGCTCAAACCTGTGAACCAGGTGGAGTCGATGTCATGTACCTATCAACCTGCGAACAAAGAGTACATCAAACATGCATATATATATAATATGATCAAACACACCGTGAAGAGGAAATCTCATAATCGTAGGGCACTCACAAGCGAGTGATACAATCCTGTCCCCTTCACCAATACACAATTACTACTGACAATTCTAACATCAATAATATGATCAAAAACATAAAACATCATTAAATCAAATATTTGTTAAATTAATCCAAAACATGCCATAAATATAACATCAGAGTAAAATACCATCACATTAAAATATTACATACACATCACTTAACAATTGTGATCAAATAGTAACCAAGTTCCAAAGTCACAGCATAAACAGAACAAAGCATTACAAAGAAAACACTACCGATCCAAACATCCAAAATGGAGGGGTGTTACATCCTCCCCCCCTAGGGTCAGGCTTACTCCTGGAAGCCTGCAAGTACCCCTAGTACAAACTCCATAAAATCACACATATTCAATGGTTCAAAAAATGAACCACTCCATACCTCAACATAAAACAACAACAACCCATGCTTTAATCAACCCAACCAAGCACACTGTCAATCTATACAAATCAACATGGTGAAGCAACCACCAACCACATCTCCAAAACACATAATGCGATATTGTTACAATGTTTACTCAAGACAAGGTATGCAACATTATCACTTCAACATTCATTTAACATTTTGCATTTTGAATCCAGGTACAATAATTTAACATCTACATGATTTCTTAAGACTCAACAATAAAGTTGGGGACTATAGGCCTCACTAACAAGATGTGCCTATTATGCAATTATCATTAACATGCAATGGTTTCACTAATCCCCTTTTGTCTAAACTTTTACTTACTACAAAACAATTTTCTATTCATATTGTACATTTTCCATGATTATGAATGCAACTTGGGGACTTAGGTCCTTTACCCAAGGTTTGATCTAATAAAACAACCTTCATGAATACATAAGCATTTCTCATAAGATACAACATACCATGGGTTTCAATACCCCACACACTTGAGGACAGGCATCTTCGTTAACCCAAAGAGAAGAGAGAGAAGACGAGATATTTACAGTTCTAATATAGACACAAATGCAATCATGGTTCATCATCACATAGTCACTTTCACACAAATGCATCAACCATATGAGAGCATGCACAAATCTCTATGAACTAATAACATGATCATTCATTTTCTATTATCAAATTTCATAATTTCTATACAATATAACATGCAAAAGCAACTCCCACACCACATAGAGTCAATCAGGCAATCACTTGCACAATTAGGTAAAGCACAAGAAGACATGCAAGGGGCAGAAATAACAACAAAAATGGTTGTCGTCCACCACACACAACACACCAAATTCACACACTACACAATTGTCCATAATGCATTCTTCCAGTAGGAAGGATATCGGTGCATTGCACACTACACCGAGGATGATATCCTTTCCACTGGCTTCCTGCACCATTGGACCTACACCACCTCACAACAACTTCTAGGTAGACAAGTGAGATCAACCCAAAAAGAAACATAACTACCGAATAGAGCGTCTAGGTCAACACCACGGCTCATAGTGCCTAGAGTATAGACCTACGCAACAAATAGCTTAATGGGTCCACATTATCCTAGAGCGCCCAGTGTTTAAACTTGGGCTCTGATACCATGTGTAGCGCCTCAACATGCAACCCTAGGGGAAGTTGCAATTTACTACTCAAACGAACTTTTTTTTTTTTTGAAAAGAACAATTAACAAGCAAGTTCACTAACCATTGCCAACCAATCCCCTAAGGTTACAAGACTGAGTTACTTAAACCCAAACAAGAAACATGAATTAAAACCATAACATTTAATTACTTAAAGAATTTAAGTTCACATACATTCCATACATAATAATTTACATCAAAGAATATGAGATACCACTTGATTCCAATAATATAATTTACAACATGATTACAACACTCATTCCTCGAATGAGATAAATCCAATAAGCATGATTACATATTACAACTTCCACCTTGATAACAATGAGGGGTAATAAAATTGCAATCTTAACTGAAATGAATAAAGCAAGAATAGATACTGGAACCCACAAGCTCTCCAACCGGAAATATCGTCCACACGAACAAGAAGATGACCCAACAAATTAAGGTGCACGTTCCACCCAACCATGTGATACCCGAAGGCTCACCCCCCGTGCTAGGATATAGTAACAAGGAATATTACACAAGACCATCTACCTCTAGACACAAGCAAAAATATAACTGAACTGAAACAACTACAACCACAATATTACTTATCACAAAGGTTACAATGCTTCAAGAGATCAATGATTATGTACATCATCTGTACACCACACAATAGCTGACTGATTGCTGATGTAGGAAGAGTGTCATACATAAATTTCCATGAGTTACCCAGGCTCAGTTGTCCTAGGCTACCAGACCCCCATCTTGGGTTATCCTGGCTCAACTCTACCAGCCACCGGACCCTCATGCAAAACTATGTGTCTCATCTCATCTCGAGCCTTAACAAACACATGCTTCATGAGAGAGGCATTCATTACCTCTATTAGTGTGAAAGTTCCCCATTAATTATTTTAAATTATCACTTGATTAAACCCTAGGTGAGTTACCTTGGCGCCCCTTTGTGTGTCAGACCCCCACAAAGAGCCACTCTCTTATCAACAACACACAAAGTACAAAACCGCAATCCAATGGGTAAACTAGAAAAGATGACCTCTCCAATCAAAGGAGGCAACGAACATAGGAAAATAACTCCAAACACTAGAGGAAAACAAAATACAAATCCCACTCCTTCCAAAGGAGGCACAAACCACATAGCCCACTCCTAATTCCAAGGAGGCACAACCCATCCACGTTCGTGAAAATCGGGTGAAACCACATGATGCAACTATATGCATTTCCCCAGGCAATTTGCAAATCGAACCACCACAAGAAAGATCCCAACCTAGATAACTCCTCTAGAAGACTTACTAGACAAATAACCCCATTTTCCCAACATCGAGAAAGAACGAAACATCATTTAGAATGCATTTCAGGAAACTCCATAACTAATGTTAGGGTTTCCTAAACCCAATCCAAGCACTGGTATAGAACATGAAATTAATTAAATAATTAACATTATTCATTCATACACAAAGTAATCATTTCACGTTGATAGTTTTAAGGAGTTTAAACCAATAATTTAATTTTGTTTCCCCAATTACATATATTAATGAAAATCAACTCTCATTGACAATATTAAGAAATTTAAATTTAACCATTTAATTCCATTTATTCAACCATATATAATAATAAAAAAACCAATCTTTTTAAAAGAAATCATTTATTATAATGCTAATTTCATTTCAACTAAAATAATGAAATTATTATTTTAAGAAAAAGATTCCTATTTTAAATATTTAAACATCATTTAAATACGTCACACAAGAAAATATTAATATTAAAATCCAATTAATTAAAATTAATACCTTATTATTTAACATATATATATTATATATATATTTAAATAATAAAATAAAATATTTATTTAAATTATATTATATTATATATATAGATAATATATACATATTTTTATTTTATTTTTTAGACTACAGGAATCGGGTAGCACGACCCCCTATAAACTGTAGTGTGTCTGGTAAATTTTTTAATGTGACCGGTAATGCTGGCGCGACACACCCTCCGGTACCATGGGGGTGGGGGAGACTAGACCTCGTGACCAACCTCCTGCAATAGGAAAGATTTAGCCAACCGAGCTAGGGCCCCAACCCCATATAATATATACATATTATAATATATAATATATATATTATAATATATATATAATATAAAATATATATAAACTAATTAAATAAATATAAAAAAAATGAAATCTAGAAAAACACATTTAAAAAGAAAAAGGCGAACTCGCCCCTGGCCCCACGAGCCCCCATAGGGAGGAAGGATGTAGCCAAGGCTGCGCCCAGCCTCCCTGTGAAGGCCGACGGTGCCAGTGGTAGCGCCCTCCCCACATACTGTGGGGTGTGCTGCCACAATAGCGCCCCTCCATGGGGCAGTCATGGCAGCCCTGGGTTGCAGCCTCCCACACCCTACAAAAAACTATATATTTGTTTTATAATGTAATTCGATAATAAATAAAAAAGAACCGTCCCCTGTACACTTACACAACAACTTCCTCTGTATAAAACTTTTCAAAAAAAACTTTTCCAAAATGATAACAAAATAAATTTATTTATAATATATGTGTAGAATATATATATATATATATATATATATATATTCAGATATTTTATAAGCATATATACCTAAATTTACATTTACAGTCAAACTGTGTAAGTTATTTAGAGAAAAACACACACAATCAAAACTTAATTTCAAATAAAAGTGAATTTCTCAGATCCAACTCAAGGTATTATGGTTTCTTTTGTTTCCTTTCTATTTTTCCATTGTTTGATTCTTCTTTTGATTTCCTTTCCCAAAATTTTCAACAAAGTTTGCAAGTTTTGAAATCATTTCACATGGGTTTTCATTGAATCTAAATAGCATTTTAAAGATTTCCAAACAACATAATGAAATTTGAAACTTATTTCAAAAAAGAAAACAAAAATAAAGAAGAACCTGGTGTTTTCTCCCAAAGCTTGAAGACTTGACAATGGTGATTCTAAATCTCTTCTTCAAAATCCAATTCCAGCCATAGCAAAACTCTCCATCAAAATTCCAAACTCTTAATAATATGAAATTGAAAATGCTCAAATAGAGTTTTTTTCCCAATTTTGGTCAAACCCCTAAAATATCCCCACCCACTTAATTTATTGAACATTTGGAGGATATTTCCATTTTTAAAAATTTAAAATAATTTTACTTTCTAAATGATATTTCATGCATTTTTCAAAATTTTATTTAAACAAAAGAATTTCAAAGTTTGCGAAGAATTTATTTTATCCAAAATTTCAAAAGTGAAATTTAAAACACATTTTTATTTTTATTTTAATTTAACTTTAAATATCCAACATGATTTCCATTTTCATTTTAAATTTGAATCTTAATATACAGTAATGGAAAAAAAACTATTTCATTTAATTTGTCACCATTTACCTAGTTAATCAATAAACTAAAAATTATTTTATTAATTAAATCAAATTAATCCATGAAATAAATAACATTTCAACCTTGAAACTAGATATGTTAAATCATCATTTTAACCATACCCACCATTTAATAGCCTTTAAAATATGAAATGAAATATTTAACCAAGGATGAAAGAACCAAATCAAAACTGCTAAACCCGACGACAAACTATGACTAGGGTGACGACTTGACACGAAAAACCTAGCTACTATCTCCCAATCAATAACTGTTGGTCAATGGACATGCTCAAACCTGTGAACTAGGTGGAGTCAATGTCATGTTCCTATCAACCTGGAAACAAAGAGTACATCGAACATGCATATATATATAATATGATCAAACACACCGTGACGAAGAAATCTCAGAATCGTAGGGCACTCGCAAGCGAGTGATACAATCTCATCCCCTTCACCAATACATAATTACTACTAATGATTCTAACATCAATAATATGATAAAAAACATAAAACATCATTAAATCAAATATTTGTTAAATTAATCCAAAACATGCCGTAAAGATAACATCAAAGTAAAATACCATCACATTAGAATATTACATACACATCGCTTAACAGTTGCGATCAAATAGTAACCAAGTTCCAAAGTCACAGCATAAACAGAACAAATCATTACGAAGAAAACACTACTGATCCAAACATCCAAAATGGAGGGGTGTTACAATGGAACTGGCCTATACAAGTTGTACCCTCTAGTTATTTGTGCGTAGTATCTTTGTACAGCTTTGGCATTATACCCATTTTGCACAAATTATTACTTGGTATATTTTTTAAAGATTCAACTTAGAAAATTCTTGAGAAGGAAATGGCACATAGGTTGAGGCAGATGCAAGAATAATTATCTTGGATCCTTTTTTGTAAGTCGGCCTACGGGGTGGAACCAAAAGCATTTGGCAAGGGCTGCAGTTGTTCCAAATGTGTCTCTTTGCTACGATGACGAGCAATGTATTTGTTGGTGTCAAGCCTAGAGTAGATCTCTCAAATTCAGAAGGTGGATCAATACAAAGTATTTCAATTGATTTTACATGTGAAATAGTTGTAAAAGTCAACCCTTGCATCTCTTTGTTTCCTATGTTTATTGTTACTCTATCCAATGTTAATCCTTATGCTTTATGTATTGTGATTCCCCATGCCATAGGGAGTGGAATTTGTGTTTGACTCCCCCGAATTATAGTTGGGATGGGGATGTCTCTCAGATGTTCTGGGTCCCATGGCGGACCAATGTAATTTTGAAAGCAGACAACAAAATAGTCAAGTGGGTTTGGCAGCTTAGAATGTGAATTGTACACAATAGTTGTAACAACACCAAGGGATCCATTCACCAAGCTAGCTTGAATCCACAAATTTTTTGTTAGCATCACCTGTTCACCAACACAAAGTAACAATTCTGGGAGAAGCTAGTCATCATCTCCATGATCATATGCATGTCATTGTTCCACTCGAGTAATGCTAATGGCTATGGGTAGATTTAATAGTTTGATATGAATTTTTTTGTTGTGGAATGTGACCAAGTCATTTGTGGCAAACAAATGTGTAGCAACATCAAATTGTTCCATTTCTATGGCTAAGAGAATTTTATTTTTTTGTTTCATAAGCTATTCCCATTCATCATGGAGAGCCTCAACATTTCTTATATGGAGAAGGATTGCTTGGAACTTTCTCTATGAAGGGATCTCTCCTTTTTGGAAAAACATAGTGTCTAAGGTTATTGAGACCATGAAAGTGTGCCATAGGGCTACAACTGATGAGCATGAAGCATAAATAGGCATATCCATGATAGGTGGCAACTGGTCAAGATCACCAAGAAGGATCATAGAAACACCACCAAATGGCTTTGTTTGGTTATTTGGGAATGCTTGGCACAATCGTCTATCTATTTTTAGTAGAAACTTTGGGCCTAGAAAAATCATTTCATCAATCAAAATGTATTGAATATACTTAAATTATTCTTGGAATAATGTCAATTGCTTCCCTTGCAAAGGATTCATATCCTTTATGGAAATACGAAGTGTTGTATGGATTGTAGAGGCACATATGTTGTACACAACAACACCTGTAGGAGCTAATGTGAGCAAGTAGCTATTGGGTCCAGCAAAAGAGGTGTTCATTTATTGTCAAATACAATTTATCAAGAAGGATTTTCCAATGCTAGTTGTCCCTTGAATGATCATGCAAAGAGGGGATTTGGGTGAAGGATGCATGCAATGGGTTTGGATTATTTGAAGGGCCAATTTCTATTTTGGTGAAAGTTGATGGGCTGACACATCTACATGCAAACATTGAACCATAGCTTGTTCACGCTATGCCTTGGCTGATGAGATGAACTACAAAGCAATATTATGGACTTCTTTAGGAACATGGTTTGCATCCCATGGATGATTCATATCAAAATCCCATCTACCCAATAGATGAAGCTGATTTATACTAAAGTTAGTAGTAGCACCAAGCTAACAGAAAAATTTCCATTCATATTCATCCATAGAAGGTCGATGGTTCAAATCATCAGTATCACTATCATCCTCTTCTTCAATTTTGGATGTAACTGGAAGTCTATTAACATGCCAAGGATGATAACCAATCATTTTTAAAAGTTTCCAATTTTCTATTATCTCTTGTTTGAGAAGACCTATATCTATTTGTATGTTCTAGAAAGGTTTGTATAACATTAGTTCAGTCCAACAAAATGTCTCAAATATCTTTCTATCTTCAACAAGAGTAGTCTTCAATAATGAGTAAACAAGGACAACTGAAGGTTGTGCCTTGGTTTCCATTTAGCCTTTTTGTGCTTCTGCGAGTGTGTATATAGGTGGACCGAGTTAATTAGGGATAAAGCACCTAACTTTGGAGGCCTCTGCATATAGCATTGAATATAGTTTTTTGGTAGCTCTTCATTAGTATCATCTTTGTTTGTATGGAACCATGTCTTTTTTCCAACATTCAAGAAAATGTATCATCATCTTGAAGTAAGAAGAGACAATTTATGTAACATATGACACATCTTCTGTGCAGAGATGTCACATTCCACAAGAATATTCATCATGAATTTTTGATATACAACTAGTGCTCTATCCTCAACTATATTTGTATTTGCAAATCTTTTCAACATATCTAGATAATTTTTTGATTGTTTCTCAGATTTAGTTGCATATTTAGAAATATAATTCAAAATAGTTTTCCTAGAAACAACTGGTTGGTAGTCAACATTGGCATGCCAAATTGCAAGAAAAGTTGGGCTATGAATATTTAGGTGATCATCATTTCATGTTGGTTTGTAAGATTTGTTAGACTTAGCATCAGATGTCAATGTAGAGGTAAGTTGTTGCTGCCATGGTGCTTTATACTGACATTGCAATTGCTCTCCTTTTCTTCTTAAACAAGTATATTCAAAGCATTTTGTGTGCCTTTGAACTATGTTTA
>VDFB02105785.1:265324655-265406480 GCA_007258455.2 Sequoia sempervirens
TGTTACAACCACCATGTCGGCCAAGAACATGAAAACCCAAACACATAAGAAAAATCTTTGACCATGAACACACAGATCAACGCAAACATGCAACAAAGATAGAGAATTATCTAGAAGCATCCACATGCAACAAGAACCAACATAGAGACATCTGTAACAACTGAAATTACTAGAATCATATCAACTTCACTCAATAATACTAATTGAAACCACAGAAAAACCTTCAGAACACAATTGTTTATAACATGATCAAAACTTCACGCGAGCCTCTAAAACTTCCAGTGGATAAACTAGATACTCTTAGCAATAAACCCTTTAGTCTACAACAATTTATCATCAACGTATGGATCAACACACCTTCGTGACCTTCACTGTTCCACTGGTAACCTACAACTCTTTCCTTTAACAATTTTCTCAATATCCTTGACATATACAACCTTCAATACATCAAATGCTAATAGTGTTAACATCAATGAAAACCACATATCAGAAACACAACCACAACATCCAGCAATCTCCCCCTTTGGCATTGATGGCAACACATGATGTGAAAAACACCATCAACTCAACTCTCAATCAACACTTACTCCCTCTTTGATTCTGACTTTTCTTCGTCAACTTCTACATGATCTTCTCCCAACAAGTCTCTTCTCCCCAGTTAATTCATAGTTTTTTACATGAATATTCTCCCCCTTTGAAATCAATGGCAAAGATAAACATTATCTTCCCACATACAAGCTTTGAACCACATATCTACACATCTTAATACTCCCCCTGAGTAGAAGCCATAAAAACATCAATCCAGATCAAAATATAGCTTTGAAGCATACAGATTGATGCAATTAAATGAATATCTAGTTCATATGAGGAGGGGTAATCACCCCTAGCATTCCTTTGAGATACTCAAAAGTATCCTTTGGCAATGACTTGGTGAAAATATTTGCAACCTATTCTTTGGTAGGCACATACTCCAATCAGACTTCTTTCTCATTCACTCTTTCCCTTCGGAAATGAAACTTGATTGATATATGCTTGGTCTTAGAGTGTAACACCGAATTCTTTGATATGTTTATTACACTTGATTTGTCATAGTATATGGCAATAGGTTCATCATATACTACTCTGATATCTTTCAACATCCGTTTCATCCATATCACTTGAGTATAATTATTTGTAGCAGCAATATACTCTGCCTCAATAGTAGATAGGGAGATGGAATTCTCCTTTTTTCTCAACCAAGACACCAGCTTCTTCCCTAGGAAGAAAGCACCACCACTAGTACTTTTCCTATCATCTACATCTCCTATCCAATCCACATCAGTAAATGCACTCAATGTAAGATTGTCACCTTTAGGATACCAAATCCCAAAATCAACTATTCCTTTCATATATCTGAAGATTCTCTTTACAACAGTCACATGAAATTATTTTATATCATCCTAAAATATAGCAACCATACATACAATATTCATGATGTATAGTCTGGTCTGAGTTAAGTAGAGAAATCTTCCAATCATTGACATGTATCTTGTTTGATTTACCTTAGGAGAATCATCATTCTGTGTTAACTTGCATCCGATTACCATGGGTATACCAACAAGCTTTGCGTCTTCCATGCCAAACTTCTTCAATAACTCTCTCACATATTTGGACTAAGATATAAAAATCCCATTGGCTATCTGAGTGACTTGCAATCCCAAACAAAACTTCATCTCACCAATCATACTCATTTCAAATTCACTTTTCATTTCATCAGCAAACTTCATACATAAATCATCATCTCCTCCAAAGATAATGTCATCAACAAATACTTCAATAATCAACTCTTTATCATGATGCAACTTAAAATACAAATTGTTGTCAGCAGTACCTTTATTTAATCCAAGCTTTAATAAGTATTTATCTAGTCTAGCATACTAGGCTCTGGGGGCTTGCTTGAGTCCATAAAGTGCTTTCTTCAATTGGAAAACCATGTCTTCCTTGTCAGTCAGTTGAAATCCATCCGGATGTTCAACATATACTTCTTTTGCTAACTCACCATTCAGAAAAGTTGACTTCACATCCATTTGATAGACTTTATAGTTCTTATATGCAACATAAGCAAGAAATAATCTTACAACTTCAATTCTGGCAACAGGGGCAAAGGTTTCTTTAAAATCAATACCTTCCATTTGTGAATACCCTTTACATACCAGTCTTGCTTTATTCTGAATCACTTCACCTTGTTCATTTAGCTTATTCTGAAAGACCCATTTAGTACCAATCACATTTTTGTCTTTAGGTGTGGGAACAAGAATCCATGTATTATTCTTTTCAATTTGTTTCAGTTCTTCCTTCATAGCTTCCATCCAATATTCATCGAATTGCAAGCTTCATTGACATTTTTAGGCTCAATTTTGGAAATCAGGCAATACTCTTCTGCAATCCTTCTTCTAGTTTGCACACCTTTATTTTTGTCTCCTATAATTTGATTTTCTAAATGATTCAGCTCACATACCTCAGGGTTTTTGGATTCAATCACACTTCTAGTTCTTATGTTCTTTCTTCCGCACTTCCATTTGTCTCTCATTCTTGACTTTCTTGATTTACTAAAACAATTTGAACTTGATTTTGTGTCTGAGCATTCCTCCCTTTGTTTGAACTATCTTGCTGGTCATCATCCAAAGTATCTAGATGATCTAGCAGAATCCTCATCAACCCTGACATTTTCACTTTCAACCATTTTTCTTAATCTTCTGTTATAACATCAATAAGCCTTGCTCTTGGTAGAGTAACCTAGAAAGATTCCTTCATCGCTCCTTGCATCAAATTTTCCTATGTCCTCATCTCTCTTAATGTAGCACTTTCTCCCAAAGATCTTGAAATATTTAACAGTAGGCTTATAACCAAACCATAGCTCAAAAGGAGTCTTACCAAAAATATCATTAACATTTAATCAATTTAAAGTGTACACAACAATGTTTATAGCTTCTCTCCAATAGATTTGAAACACATTTCCTTCAATCATCATTGTTCTAGTAGCATCCAAAATTGTTCTATTCTTTCTCTCTACAACTCCATTCTGTTGAGGGGGTCAGGGAGAAGATAACCGTCTTTTGATTCCATGCTCTTCACAAAAATAATTGAACTCCCTGGAGGTGAACTCACCATCTCTATCTAACCTTAGGCATTTAATCTTCAAACCTTTCTCATTCTCTGCCATAGCTTTGAAACTTTTGAACTTCTCTAATGCTTCAAATTTATCTCTGAAGAAAGCAACCCATATCATCCTAGAGTAATAATCAATAATCAACATAAAATACCTTTCTCCTTGTAGAATTTTAATTCTGGAGGGACCACATAGATCAGTATGCACTAGCTCCAATACTCCATTAGAATAATGCTTTTTACTCTAAAAAGAGACTCTAGTCTGTTTACCCATTTGACATTCCTTGTATATTGTGTTAGCAGGTTTCACTAGCATAGGTAGATCTCTTACTGCTTGAATGGAACTTACCTTGACAATGTTATCAAAATTCACATGACACAACCTCCTATGGCATAACCAACTTTCATCAACTTGAGCAATTAAACAACTTACATTGCCAACACTTAGGTGGAAAATATTACCTTTTGTCTTTGTACCTGAAGCAATCATATTTCCAAAACTTCCAAGTATTGTGCATCTTCCATCCTTGAACTGAAGATCATAACCCTTGTACACCATATGTCCAACACTTAATAGTTTATGCTTTAAGCCTTCAACATAAAGGACATAATCGGTGTTATTTTTACCACCAAGACAAATAGATCCTCTGCCACAGATCACACCAACATTGTTATCTCTGAATCTTACAACCCCACCATCATATTTCTCTAGACTTACAAATTTTCTTTTGTCACCAGTCATATGATGTGAGCATCTGCTATCAATAACCCACTCATCCTTCTCTTCAATTCAAGCTGCAAGAGCTCTCTCAACTTTAGCAGATTCAATAGCCACCGGACCATTTTCCTTGATAGCAATGAAAACCCATTCATCTTCATTTCCATTTTCTTTATCAGATTCTTCATCAGTCACACCTTCTTCAGAAAAATAACACTTCTTTTGAAATCTAGGTTTGTAGGGCTTAGACCTTGGAACTCTTTTAGGACACCTTGAAGCAAAATGACCTATTTTACTGCAATAGAAACATTTAATAGGAAACTTTCCTTTATACTTACCTTGTCCTCTTCCTTCTTTCTCCACAATCAATGCTTCCAACTCTTCAACCTCTATTTCTTCTTCTTCAAGTTGTTTCATCTCTTCCTCATATTTGAATGTCTTTCTAGAACTTTCTCCAAGTTCATATCTTTGCATGTTTCTTCTAGATACAAAAGCCTTGAATGCAGATTCAGTCTTAGGAGCAGAATCACCAAATTCACTTAATTCAAAGGAAGCAAGTTTACCAATTAGCATATCCCTTGTCACATTTGTTACTGATATGAATTCTTCAATATCATGAGCTTTTTATTTGTAGTAGGGAGGAAATGATCTGAGCACTTTAGCTACAATTTCTTGTTCATCCAAGGTACCACTAACACATCTAATACCCATCACAAGTTCATTTACTCTTTGCATAAAAGAAGAAATATTTTCATCTTCACTCATCTTCAAATTTTCATACTTTCCTTTCAAACTCTGTAGCTTAATGACCTTCACATGTGCATCTACTTCATACAAAGTTTCCAGCTTCACCCACATCCCATGAGTTGTCTTCGAACCTATCACATTTGTTATTTCCAAATATGTCAGAGCACTCAACAAAACTTCCATAGCCCTAATATTATTCTCGACATCTTTAATCTCATTAGGAGTGGAAGGACCATTTTGAGGAATAGTATATTTGTTCTTTCTAATCTTCCAGAAGAGTTCACCTAAACACCTCAAATGACATTTCATTCTAGTTTTCCATAGTGAGTAGTTTTTTCCATCAAATCTAGGTTTGTCCTTCTTGTATGATGCCATCACGGATCACCTCAAGATTTTAAACTTCTTCAAAGGAACCTGCTCTAATACCAATTGTTGGAAAACAAGGACAAACAACTGAGAGTGGGGGTGAATCAGTTGTCACAAATTATTTAAACTTTTCAATCTTAACTGAAACTTAACCCAATTTTAGATTTGATGCATGAACAATGAACCATAAACAATCAACACATCAGAAACACAAAGAACACCAAGATTTTTTTATGTGGGAAACTTGTTAGGGGAAAAACCATGGTGGATGTTAGTCCACAAGATTATACCCGATTAAAAGTATAATAATAATAATGGGAATGCACTTGCATTTAGGCACACTGCCTAGAGCTCACTACTCAAATACAAGAGGGATCACTTCCCAAGGAAGAAAATATGGATTAGATCCATAGGGTATGAACTGGGAAAGTAGCTTCTCCAAAATACTGATTATAGTTCCGATTAAGCACAGAAACACTCCTTTACACTTCGCTCAAACTTCTTCACACTCTGCTCAAACTTCTTCACACTCTTCTCTGTAATCGAATGATATTATCACATACATACATAGGAGCACACTGAGCATACTTCAATTCAAAAAAACAACAACTATTATATATCTACAATATGAATTTCATCAACAACTTCGTTGGCCAAAAGAAATATGAAAATATAAAACATATATGCAATGTCGACTGAAATTTACAAATAAATTTCAAAGGTGTATCAAACACTATGGGAAAATATTATATTGTGGCCCAAAAAAATATCCTTGAGCATGCCAAACATTGAAATTTTAATCTCCAAGGATCCACAACACATTAAAACCACCATGTCGGCTAGAACATGAAAACTCGAACACATATGAGAAAAATATTCAACCACAAACACATCAATCAAGTGGACATGCAACAAAGATAGAGAATGATCTAGAAGTGTCCACATGCAACAAGAACCAACATAGAGACATCTGTAGTAACTGAAATTACTAGAATCATGGGTATGTGCAGGATCATCGTGGAAAAAATAGGCCCTTAAGTGGCAAAAAATTCAGAAAAATCAGAGTTAGGAAACTTGACGTAAAAATTTGAATAAGTTATATATATTATTTCAAAAATATGTAAGAATAGAATCTGTAGAAAATTGAATGTAGTTTCTAAATAACTGGGTTTTTAAAATCTATTTGGTGAAAATTAGAAATTTCAATGCAGAGTACATAAATTTTAGAAAAAAATAAGTAGGTATCTATCCCACCCTAACCACAATAATGATGATATTTTTTTATAATATTTTATATATAAGTAGAGGACTCATGTCCCGATGTGATGCATATTTTTGTAATTTTTTCCAAGTAAATAATTAATTATGAATTTTTATTACAACTTTTAAAAATATAAAACTCGTATGTCGACCACCTTAACTTGGTCAAAACTTTATGAAATTAAATTTTTTTTTTAATCCTATAGTATGCAAAACATAGAATGTGATGCATTTTTGGATTCAAAAATGTGATACCATTTGAAAGCTATAGATGTTTTTCAATCAACCTATCAATCAGGACTTTAGTCGTAATTTGAATAGAAAATGAATAATAATTACTTATTAAATTCAAAGTAAGGCATAATTTATATTGGTGGAAAGCTGAGAATCTCCTTAAAAAACCCTTTTTGTTTCATCAATTTTGGGTAAGTAAGATACCCAATATTGCCATTGGCCCATCATGCCACATACCCATATCAACTTATTGCCACTATTTTGGACCCCATAAACACTCTGATAAACCCTTTAATCCACAACAATTTATCATCGACGTATGGATCAAGACACCTTCATGAAACTTGCAACTCTTTCCTTTAACAATTTTCTCAATATCCTTGACATATATAACCTTCAATACATCAAATGCTAATAGTGTTGACATCAATGAGAACCACATATTAGCAACACAACCACAACATCCAACACTATATATGTGTATTTATGCATATTTTTTAATTTTTCTATGCTATGGAAACAATCATAGGGTGCAATAATCTATCCAAAATGTATATAATATCACATAATTAATTGGAGATTTGGCCTACATTGCTTGGTATTCATTATTATGGACAAAATATTTATGCAAAATACCCATGCAAAATGACTTACAGATTCCATAGCACAATAGTTTGGGAAACCTCAATTTTGTTATAGAAGAGACCCAAGGAAGATGATTCTTACAATACTATAATATTAAAGCAACACCGCCACGACTCTTTTGACAATGCAACTTAATCAATATATTTTCTTTCCTTAATAACAAAAACAACAACAATTACTCAAGAATCAGACATATGTCGTGCTTGATTGTTTTCCTAATAGTTCTTTTATGATTTTCCTATCCGTCTATAATATTTAATGCCAAATAATGGAGCTTGAATGTAGAATATATGCATGTATATATGTGTAGAAATAATTAAGTACATATATGCATTGAATTTCCCCTTTATCAACACATTTATAAACACACACATATAAGTAGATATATCTATCCATATATACATATGTATATATGTATTTATATACATAGTAATATATCTAAATACATGTGTATAGTATATTTAGTTATCACCATCTAATTCTCACGCTTGGAATTTATGAAGGCAAAAAAAATCCAAATTGCTTTTCCCCTCAATTAACCAACTAGGAAGTCTACAAATTCAAACCTTTTTGGTTGCTTATACCATATTGTCTACTTCTAAGTTTGGCATTAGTATAGGCAGCTAAAGGGCTGAATTTGAAGCCTTCTCAGCTAGTCAACTGAGGGAAAATCTAGTCTGGATGCTTACTTGCATTTTGAAACGGGCCATAGGGGGCCTGCTTTGTATATATGGATATATATGTCTGGAACATGTATATTTAAAAATACAAACAAAAAATTCATATATATATATATACACCAATTGTAATGCAATGGAACAATAGGAACTAAATGCAATATTCAATGTTGTAGTGGGGCAAAGTTTACTAAAAAATATGCAAGAAAATATATTGATTCAGTTGCATTCTCAAAAGAGTCATTCTAGCATTATGAATATGTTACACATACTGCACGATTAAATGTTGGCTTCTCAACAAATAGAAACTTCAAACAAATAGCATATTAGCTAAAGATATAAAGTTTAACAAGTAAAAGAACTATTACAAAAACACTTGAAAGCCACCAAACTATTTTTTCCTCCATGCCTATACAAAAAAATTTCAACTTCCCAAATCAAATATGTAAACCCAACTCTTTATGACGTTACTTATTTTCTTTAGGCTATGACAAAAATTATATGGTGCAACAATCTCCACAAAATGTGTATAACACCACAGGCTTAATTGCAAATCGAGGAATGCAACTATCACTATCTTTTGCAATTAAAGCTGCAAGCCCATTCAACCAACTATTACATACATTACTTGTGTTGTGCGAATATGTTTTATGATATTCTTTCCTCCTATTTCAAAGCTCTATTTAATGTTTGGTTTTGGTATTCTCTCATTTTTTGTGGTTCCTGAGTCTTTTCCTAATAGTTATTTTACAATTTCCCTATTTCTCGATAATATATTTAGTGCCAAATAATGGAGCTCAAATTTAGAATATATGTATGTACATATGTAACCATTCAACTAGCCTTTGATGTATTTCTTTTGGTGAAGCTTCCACTAGTTTGCTGCAAATTGTAGCAAAAGACCTCTACATGGTGTAGGACAATTTTGAGTCTACAATAGATCCTCTTGTTGTTATCAAAGGCCTTGTTTGCAAACCTTGTCTTGTACAGATATGTTTAGTATGGGTTTTCGATCATCTGTGATGTATTAGGGTAGGAGAATAATTATATGAGGTGATCCTAAATCTTTTTATGTAAAAAAGACCCTACCAATTTCTTTAAACTTATAGACAGATAACAAAATTTGAAACATATTGATACAAGATTCAACCTACATCCTTTGTTGGTAAATATTGAAGACAAATAGAGAATTGTGTAAGAGGTATTAGACCTTATGATGGAAATTACCTATAGGCATCTCCACTTGTAATTCTATCACTATCTAGACAAGGTGTAACACCAATTTCTATATAACAATTGGTTTATCAATTGAAAATTCAAGCTAAAATATTTGCCACTAAATATTATAGACAAAATAGATAAATTGTAGAACTATGAAAAGAATAGTTAAAAATCATAGCTAAATCATAGATGAGCTAGAACCCACACTAAACATATTTGTAGAAGACAAGTAGGTTGTGTAAGACTTGGTTTGTCAATTCAAATTTGAACCTACATTCTTTGGCACAAAACCCATATTAAATAGAACTCATAAAGCCAATGAATACCAATAATCTACACAACTTTCCCATAAGGGCACAAGCTTAATCGAAAATTCGAGCTACATTTTCTGGGACTAAATTTTAAAGACAAATAGAGAATTTGCAAAAGAGCTATTGCATGAAAAATCCTCTTGTCAGTCAAGTCAACGGTGAACCCGCTGAAAATTTCAAATAGATAAATTAAAAAGATAAAAGAGATATTAGAAACAATAACACTTATCACCTACTAAACTAATTTTCTATCCAACATGTTCATAAGCTACAAATGGTCCTATTTTAATGTGACCAACAACACAGATGCAAACATATAACCAAAACAATAAATGGATGGCAATAAAAATACTAACCCTAAGCATATTTATTGAGCAATGAAACAAGATTCAACTACAATTGCTCCTAATGTAACAAGTATAAGGCCAAATATGGATAGAGATAAATTCACTCACATTCCAAGCAAGGGCCTGTCTAAAAATATGCACATTATGTGAAAGGTTGACAATAGGAAAAACAATATCACATAACATATTGGTGTAAGACAAGCAATCTATGTAAGAGCTTTAAGAGCTATTAGGGTGATACTTACAAATAAGATGTATGTCATTCTCCAATGTTTTCCTTATAGTTTTTTTTACAATTTTCCTATTTGTCTATAATATTTAATGCCAAATAATGCAACTTGAATTTACAATATATGCATGTATATATGTATATATATGTGTACATATATGTATAATATATATATACATGTTCCCATAGGAGCAATTGTAGTTAAATGTTATTTCTTTCGCTGTTGGTTTATTGTTTTCATTATCTGTGTATATCTTTGGTGTTGCAGCCATTACCCTAGGAGGAATTGTAGCTATTTGTGTGTAGGGTTTAAGGTTGTATGAAAACATTGACATATTGGAGATAAAATTAATCTGGTGGTTGTTTAGTGTTATTCTAATAGCTCTTTTAGAATTTCTCTATTTCTATATAATATTTAGTGTCAGGTGATGTAGCTCAAATTTTCAATGGAGCTTGTGGTGTTATACTAATGTTTGCATGGGTTTTTTGCATAGATGATTAATTTATTGTTAATGTCTTCTTGTTATATGTTTATATCTTTGGTGTTATACCCATTTTCAAGACTTGAAAGAGATTATTGTTCTTTGTAGGTGGAGAAATTGTAGTTAAATCTTCTTTCTTTCATCAAAAAAATATGGTTGGGCTCAATAATTTTTGTGGCCCTTGTTTTCTTGTTTGTGTATATATATATACATAAGTAGAAACATATATATACTCTGTGCATCTTTACTGCTATACACATTTTGTACAATTAGTATATACATACATATATATATACATATGTAGACACATATATATACTATGTCCATCTTTGTTGCTATACACATTTTTGTACAATTAATCCTTTACTATCTTTCTAATCGAGCTAACTTCAAATTCTTACAAAGACAATCATATAGATTGTGAGCAACTACATAATTTATTCCTGTGTTTTCATATATACAATTGCACAACTATTGAGCTGCCATGATTTTAATTTTCAATGAAGTTTGTGGGGTTATACTCTTTTATAAATGGGTGTTTTACATAAATGATTAATTTATTGTTAATGTCTTCTTGTTATATGTTTCTGTATAGAAAGAATTGCATTATCTGACATTTCATATTATACAGAAATGGGGGAATTGTAACAAAGCTATTAGTAAAACATACATACATATATTTATGCATATATACATATCTATAAATGTATACATACATATATACATACATACATGCATGTATATATATACATATTTACACATATATATACATATGTACACACACACACACACATATATACAGACTTAATCGAGGCTCCAAGCTACATTAGTGTTTTTTTTAAAACAAAAGTGGCAAGCCACTATATATTTATATTATATTATAATAGGTATTACAAAATCCTAGTTCAGGCGAGCATACCGGCAAGAAAGAACCAGGAGAAGAAAACCTCCGGTTATAGCTCCAAAACGTACATAATACTCACTGATTCACTCCTGAAATACATCATTTTTACATTTGTAGATGCCAATCTCACTTGACAACGAGAGAAGATAGACCCTATTACATATCAAAAAACTGACCCTTCTACCCTTTCAAATTGTATTGATAACAATCATTACATATCCTTTTCCATAATTGATAAAACCCCATCCATTTTTCCAAACATTGACTACACCCATTACATATCCCATTACATAATTAATAATCCCAAAACCTTTCCAAAAAAAAGGACCTCAATACATACAACACTCAAAAGATAGCATCCTGATACACATAAAAGCCAAAATATCTTACTACATATGTTTAGAAAGAAGCTGATATTTTTCTTGCCCCTCGAGGGCCATTCATCGAACTTTCATCCAATACTTGTTTCTGCTTGTAATAATAGTCTCGTGAAGGAACTGTTGCATTAATATTATAAACATACCCATAGCAAAATTTCCTTTTAACAGCATGTGGAGGTATTGATAATTGCAAATCATGCACACATGTATGATTCCTCAAAAAGGAAATTGCATGAAACTTCCTCTTAATTTGATCTATATCTTCCATGTCAAAGGCAGATCGATACTTGTTTAAAGCTTGATAGAGGTGAGATGAGGTATCATGCATTGTTGACAGAAGCATACCTTGAAAAAAATTTGTATACCTCTTTTTATAGAAAATTAAATGCTTGGGAAATAAACCTCCTACCATCCCATCACCTTTGTTGAAATCATACTGTTGCACACTTGTAAGCAATGCATCATTTTCCAAATACCTTCGAAAAACAAATTTAGTAGCTATGGATTTTAAAACATTATAGTTTTGCACCAAATCCATAATGTTTGATAAGAAAATGGACAATAGATTTGCAGGAAATATTATCCTTTGAAGATTTGTATACAACACATCCTGGCCAATAATGGTTTGAATGCAATTGAAAATAGACTTACAATTGACCTTGAAATTTTTTGACAATTCCTCCCATTTAATGCTTGATGAAAAGGGATCTTCCCATGGTTTCACTGAGATTGGAACTCGATAATTTTTCACTTGAAACTCCTTAAGCTCCATAACTCTGCAAATATCATTAACCACACGATGCTATGGAAGACCCTACAAATTAGCTTAGAACCATGCACTCTAGAAACAACTTAGAACTAGTATGAGCCAAATGAATGGTGAGAAGTCCTGTTTAAAGGAAATTTCACATGATTTCTTAGAATTGACATCTTAAAGAAAACACACTTGAGATATCTTGATTAAAAAACCTACAACTTTCTTTTCCATTTGCGCATGGAAGCTAGCCAACTTTGTACATATGTCAGCATCGACACAAGTTAACAAGCTAGTCTATAATGATTAGAATGATATGTCGATAAATAGAGCATCACTTAATAATAGGAAAAATTGATATGGCTAAGACATCATGTACTTTACATGAAACCCAAATGTGCCGCTTAAAGTATTACAAATATAACTTTGTACTTTGCAAAGTTATCGAGACATCCCAAGTGTGTTGAACTTAGAGATCCAGATAATATACAGATTCAAAATTCTATTTTAAAATTCTCTAGATTGTATGTGGAGACACATGAAATATCTCAATAATAGAACCAACTACTTATTTCTTGATTTCATATGAATTATCTTGCCAACTTTGTACTCATGTTTGCATCGACACAAGTTAACAAGCCAAAGTATAATCATTAAAATATATGTCATTAAAGAAAGCAACACTTGATAACGAATTTTGGCTAAAATTTTGAAAAGAAGCATTGCTATCTCTAAGCCAAATTTAACCATGTACTTTACATGATGCCCAATTGCGCTGCAAAAGTATTACATTTGAAACTTTGTACTTTTCCAAATTATCCAAACATCCCAAATAAGCCACATTATAAAAATTTACCCATGTGCTTATTGCTGCAATTGAGAGCCCTGCACTTTCAATGATAACAACAATTAGTGCATGCATTTAAATCATGTTTGAATAAAAGTATATGATACAAGCATGGCATATTAAAAATTGTTGACCAATCTTTAGTTATTGATAAGGACATTGAGATGGTTATCCCTGCCCTTTTGCATCTTGCTCTACTAAATCAAGCAGATTAGGGAAGCCTTTTAAAGCACTGATATCATTGATTATCCTAATCTCAATATTATCGCTTCCTAATCTAGCTAAAAAATCTGCTACCTTGTTTCCTTCTTTGTAGATATGAGAAATTATTGAGGCTTCAAACTTTTCTAATAATTCCCATGCTCTATGTAGTGTATAATTTAAGTTCCAATTATGATTTTTTCTTTCCCTCAGTGCATTAATGATTATCAAAGAATCCCATTCTATGTGTAGATTTGAAAAATCCTAATTAGATTGTTGATTCCAAACCCAATAATAAAGTTTGAGCTTCTGAACTGTTGTCTATGCCATGTTGAAGATGATAAGAAGAGGTTGCCAATACTAAACCTGTTGATTTTTTTATGCAAACACCTGCTCCTAAAGACCTTGAATTACCTTTAGATACCCCATCAAAGTTTAATTTAACAAAATCCATTAGAGGTGGGTTCGATCTAACTAATGTTCTATCAACTTTTGAAGTACAATGTTTGAATATGCTGCCATCGAATGGAAACTTAATGTCATTCCAATTTTTCAAAATGGATCTATCCCAATTTGTAAACAATGAGTTAATAAATTTATCTCTCTGGACACATGAGTTAACCCCTTATGATATAACTTTTTCCATTTTTACAAGAACTATCTCTATTGAAGATTTTAATTTCCTGAATATCCTCATATTTCCTTCTCACTAGATATTCCATAATACACTCACTGGGACAATGTACCATATGCATGAAAAGAATGAAGACTGATATAATAATGGCCAAATTTGAAATAGCTCCCAAATTGTATTTGGAAAAGGCATATATAGTTGCAACGTATTCATAACAAAATTATAGCTTTGATTTGCAAAAGTACATTGTAGAAATAAATGATCTATAGTTTCAAATTCCTCTTCACATAATGGACATTTGAATAGATCAACGATCTTCAGTTTAAATAGATGATAACTTGTTAAGATTATTTTATGTAAAGCAATCCATACAAAGCTTCCTGCTTTCGAAAGGACTTTATTATTCCAATAGAAAGTGTATGCCCGTTGGGGTTGATCACAAAATTTATATTGTGCTAAGACCACATATCTTTCCTTCACTGAGTATACACTTGTTTTTGATATTTTCCATAAGATTTTATCTAGTTTTGCAGATAAATAAACTATTCTTTCCTTCGTACACTTACTAAATAGATCTACCTATCAAGTACTTAATGGAGTATTTGATGGAATTTTTCATATTACCTTCCCAATCAAAGAATTTGACGATTGAACGTAGTCCAAAAAAATTTCTCCCTAGGCTTGGGATAGAATTATTTGAACCTCCTGAAGATCCTGATTCATTGACAACGAAGCCTTGCCTTTCCATGAGTCTATCCAAAACTTTAAATTTTGACCATCATTTACCTCCCAAGATGAAAAATTACTTATGAGGTTCCTTCTACTTATAATGAAATTCCAGATAGCCGAACCCTTTGGAGGATCTGCTACTGTAATAATTTTTGTTGGGTTTGTATTACCCAAATATTTTTCTTGTAGAATTTTGGCCCATTTTACTTCTAGATTAGTGTACATTTTCCATGCAAGTTTAGCCCTGAATGCTTTATTTTTCCATGAGATATTTTGAATGCCTGCCCCACCTTGTTTATTTTCCTTCGCCAATCCTTCTGTAAGCTACATTAGTGTTATTCTAATACCTCTATTACAATTTCTCTATTTCTCTATAATATTTAGTGTGAGGTTATGCAACTTGAATATTCAATCAAGTTTGTGGGGTTATACTCTTTTCTACATGGGTGGTTTGCATAGATGATTAATTTATTGTTAATGTCTTCTTGTTATATGTTTTTTTCTTTGAGGTTAAACCCATTTTGGAGACTTCAAAGAGATT
Source organism: Sequoia sempervirens (assembly GCA_007258455.2). NCBI lineage: Eukaryota > Viridiplantae > Streptophyta > Pinopsida > Cupressales > Cupressaceae > Sequoia > Sequoia sempervirens. The sequence goes on from VDFB02105785.1 coordinate 265,340,030, forward strand.
ATCGCTCTTTGTGGGTGCATAAATTGCAATTAAATCTTCTTTCTTTCGCTAGAAATTGTAAAAGAGCTATTACATGACAAATCCTATTCATGGCTCAGCTAACGGAAATCCCATCGGAAGCTTCAAACAAATAACAAACACTCTGCATATCTATATATTTTCAATTTCTCCATCCATACAAAACCATAATGATGGACACCCATGGAAAACGACTTATAGATTTCGAAGAAAATTAGTTTTAACATAAACAATAAATAAACCATTTATACAAAACAACCAGGTAAAAACACCTATAGATTGCATAGCATGTCAGTTTTAAAAACCTCTAATTTTCCATAAAATGGAGCGAAGGCCGACGTTTTTTACAATACTTTTCTATCAAACAATAGTATGATTTTTACAATAGTTCACTATGAAACCAACACCACAATGGCTCTTTCAAAAATGTAACTTAATCAATATACTTCTTGACACATTACATGGAAAATCTGAGCTACATTGGTTGAAATTAAATATTATAGAGAAATAGAGAAATTGTAAAACACCTATAACACAACAAATCCTATTCAAGGCTCGCCTGATGAAAATCCCATCGGAAACTTCAAACAAATAACAAACCCTCTGCATATCCATATATATACAATCACTCCTATCTTAATATGCAATTGGGAAATAAAATTACCAACCCTAACCATTTTGACTGGTGAACCTAGATTTAACTACTATTGCTCCTATGGTAACTAGTATAAGGCCAAAAATGCACAGAGATAACTACAAACAATAAACTAGGAATGAAAAATTTACAAACCTTTAGCTTATTTTTTGATGAAACAAAGAAAGATTCAACTACAATTTCTCCATCCACACAAAATGATAACGCTAGACATCCATGCAGAATGGCTTACAGATTTTAGACTACAACAATTTTAACATAAACAATTAAGAAACAATCTATACAAAACACCCATGTAAAACAACTTACATATTGCAGAGAACGAGAGTTTTAAAACCCTCCAATCTGCCACAAAAAGCAATGAAAGCCAACAATTTTTACAATAGTCTCCTATGAAACAAACCAAGGAACTGTAGGTGACGATTTTTACAATGGTCCACTATCAAACCAACACCACAATGGTTCTTTCAACAATGCAACTTACTCAATATACTTCCTCGCACATTATGCAACACATCAATGTTCAAACCCTAAAACCTACTATCAAAAGGAACAATAAGCAGAGAATGAAAGACATAAACAATGAATTAATCACTTATGCAAAATACTCATGCAAAACGACTTACTAACTTCATAGCCCAATAGTTTTAAAACCCTCCAACCTGCTTAAAAATGGAGCCGAACGTGAGAAATTTAACAATAGCTTGCTATCAAACCAACACCACAATGGATCTTCTGACAATACAACTTCATCAAAGTATACTCTCCCACACGCCAACATTCAATATTGAATTTACTTTATCTGCCACAATCATGCAATGACAAGATACATTGGCCCTCGCACCAACAAACACTTATCATTCACCTTCCCTGTATCCAAGACACCATTCTCCACCACCACCAATCCACGTAATTACCAATGTCACCATTGCCGCAAAAAAACCTAGTTACCTCCTCATCAGCCACGAGACCCCCAATGCTGGAAAATCCAATTGTCGGCTTGCCTGACGAAAATCCCGATGGAAAATTCAAACAAAATAGCCTATCGGCTAATTAAATTTGTATTATTTTTAAAATTATAATAAATTATACTTTTTATTATTGGAAATAAGTTTTCTATAAATTTAAATATAAATATTAGATACATACACTCCCTTTTCCTCCCACCCTACCTCTATCTCTCTACCTATACCCCCTCTCTACTATTTTTCTCTATCACCACCTATATCTCTCACTCTTGCCCCCTCTATATATTCCTCTCTACCTCTCTCTCTCTCTATATATCACTTCCTATATCTTTATCTTTCTATCTCTCCATCTCCCCCTCTCTCATTGTCTCCCTCTCTCTATCTCTATTTCTCCCTCTCCCTCTTTCTCTCTCATTCCATTTCTCCCTCTCTATATGTTTGTCTATCTTTCTCACATCACTTCTATATTTCCCAAGTTATCCTATCTCTATCCTTATCTCTCCATCTCCTTATCACTCCCTCTTTATATTTCTCTCTACTTCTCTCTCCTCTCTATTTTTCTCCCCCCTCTCCCTCCCTCTCTATCTATTTGTAAATATATATCCCTCTCCATATCTCTCTCACTCATATACACACACATCCTCTTTCTCCTTCCCTACTTCTATCTCTATCTCTTTCTCTTTTCACCTATCTATATGTCTCTATTACTTATCTCTATCACCTTCTTTCTCTCTGACTCTCTCCCCATCTATCTCTATCTCCCTATCTCTCCCCCCTCTCTATCTATACCTCATTACATCTACCTCTATCTCTTTCTCTCTCTCACTCCTCTCTATCTCTTTCTCTCTATATCTCTCTACATCCATTTATCTATCTCTATCCCTATACATATATATATGCTTTCCATCTCCCCCCCTTTCTTCATTATCTATCTTATTCACTCCATCTCTTCCTCCATCTCTTCTCCTCTATATCTTTATCTTTATTTCTCACTCAATCTCCATCTCACTCATCTCTCTATCTCTTTCTATCCATATCCTTCTCTACATATATCTCCCTATCTATCTCTCCATATCTCTTTATCTCTTTTCCTATCCATCTCTATCTATCTATATCACCCTCTATTTATAGCCCTCCCTCTCTCTCCCCCCTCTTCTTCTCTCTCCCTCTCTACACATATCTCTCACTTCCCCATCTTCTCTCCCTCCCTCCTCTACCTATCTATCCCTTTCTCTCCCTCCCTCTATCTCTCCCCATCTCTCCCTCTCTTGATCCCTCCTTATTCCCCTATCTATCTTTGTATCTCAACCTCCCTCTCCCTTTATCTTCCCATCTCTCTCTCTCTCTCTCTCTCTCTCTCTCCCCTATTTATATCTCCCTCTCCATCTCTATTTTTCTTTCTCTAGTTCTCTCTATTTTTCTCTTTATCTCTCCCTCTCTGCCCTTCTCTCTATATCTCCTTATATCTCTATCTTCATATCACTCTATCTCACCATATATATCTCTCTATCTCTCGCTCTTACTATGTATCTCTTTATCTCTTCCTCTCTATCTATCACTCTCTATCTCTCCCTCTCTATCTCCCTATCTCTCTCTATCTTTATTTCTCCCTCTATCTCTCTCTATATCTTTATATATTTTCTCCATCTTCCTCTCTTGTTGTATATTCATCTCTACCTGTATCTAGTTGTCTCACTCTTCCTTTATCGCTCTATATTCATCTCTACCTCTATATTCCTCTCTCCGCCTCCATCTCTAGAACTATCTCCCTCTCTCTACCCATCTATCTCTCTCCATATCTCTAGAAATGTCTCCCTCTCTCCATCTTATTCACTCCATCTCTCCCTCCATCTCTTCAACTCTATCTTTATTTCTCCCTTGATCTCCCTCTCACTCATCTCTCAATCTCTTTCTATCCATATCCTTCTATACGTATATCTCCCTTTCTATTTCTCTATATCAGCCTCTATCTCTCCCTCTCCCTCCAATATGTCAAGTGAGATAAGCTAGAGTGATGAATATATTGGGGATTCCATTACGAAAGCCTGAGTTTAAATCCTAAAAGATGAGATAAAGAGTTAAAATTTTAGTAAATACTAATCATTCTAACCTATTTAGAAGGAGATTCCATAGCTTTAGTTTTACCTATGCTCCTGCCTCCCTTTGAAGCTGTAAAATCCCTGTTCCTATCCACAACAACATTCTCTTCAGTTTGCAAAACATATTTTATAGTATTTTAGTGTAAGTAGAGATAACAAAAACAACCATGAACCCTAAGTGTTGAATTCACCTAGAAATTGACATTTTCAACAAAATATACAAACTCGGGCATCACGTCCTTGACTACAAGTTATATCTCTAAATAGTTCTAATATACAATCATTAGACATCACTCATTTTGATAAATGATCAAAAATCATTATATGAGGGTCTCGATGGAAAAATGTTTAAACAATTAATGCTGAAATAAAATATATATATATAATAGACTACATTTATAAATAAAAATATAAAAATATTTACACAATGATTAGCCCAACCCCCATCCCTCCCTGATCCCACATAAAAGCAACCAAATCTAATAAAGTAGGCATCGAAAACATGATTTTTGGTAGTTCCAACAATAAAAGCATCATAATAATGAATAATAAGTTAATTATGGAGTGTCCATAGTTGTACTTTGGATAAATCTTTCATGAAAATTCTTTAATATGTGAATGGGAAAATGGTTGTAGTATGAGGAAAATTTCTTTCCATACCATCCAATGTTTGTAGAATTCATAGATGCACTTCAATAGTTGAAATATTGATGTAGTAATAATATATCATCATGTGATTGTTGTATGTGTATGGGCATCACAGTGTTTGCAAGTATAGCATGTGCATAAGGAATCACAGTCTAGGATGAGAGCGAATTGGCAAGTGAGAGAAACTCCAAAGGTGAAGCTCATTGTATATCCTCATTGTATAATACCACACATTAATCTGAATACACTAAAAACAAATGCAAAAACATTGTATATCCTCATTGTATAATACCAATTTTACAAGGCAGCTCTAGACCAATGTTTAGCTATGACCACAATTGACTTAGGGACTAAAAATTTCTCACTTCCACATTGCTTTCATGTTTGCAAGTGACCGATCTGCAAAGATAGGAAAACCAGATTTAATATATCAAATATTATGTTCAGAAATTACCCACATTAAACAATGAAATTGTATTGATGTTTAGCACTTACAATTTGAATATGCCAAAACAATCAAATAATTCCATGAAAATTGTTGGTCACCATTAGAAGCACGTTCACAAGGTTTTGACAGTGGCACATTTTATCAATTTGTTGTGGATTGTGAAGTTATAATGCTACAATGTGGCCTTCTTCATTAACTTCTATTATGTTTTCTATCTTTCTTACTAAGAACATGAGAACTAGAACCTTAAGCAAGCTTTCTCTATTATTACAAATTATTATTAGGTGTTGAATTTAATACCCAAGAATTGAAGATGAACTGGTGTTCACACCTCTATTGGTGTCTCTTATACACTATTAAAGACTTCCTCTTTTAAAGGTTTCATTGATTGCTTTTTATGATCATTCTAGATGTTAATATTAAAATGAGCAAAGAAATGAAAAGAGAAAAAAAATTAAGAACAAGACACGAGAGACAAATTTTATAGTGGTTTGGAAATTTCCTACATCCACTTTCAACAGCAGGGAATCTCTTTATTAATTCTCAAGTTACATTTTATATTCAACATAACAGCAACATTTATAAAATGGTCTCCATTCCAATAAATGGAAAAATCAATCCATGAGAGAAACTTGCCAATAGAGGCAAAAGGAAACCTTATCTAGTTTGTTTGAGCAACTTGTCAATTTGGGCTTCACCTTGAACCCAACAATATCCCACTTGAAGACCAAATGGCTGCTCAAAGATCTCCCCCACTGCAGGCATTTACATCAGCAACAACGAAGATTTGAGCTTCGCAAAATTTGGTTCACGAACACACCAAATAAGTCTCCGCCAAAGCACATTAGATTTAATAACCGCCATGGATTTTAATTTTAAACTTTCAATTTCCTCCCTCACAGCCAAAATCAAATCTGGACTTCCACCATGGCTCCAATCCCCAAAAAAATCTTTTGTTGCAACCTTTGTCTCACTTGAGATTAACTCATCCCACTTTGTTTCAACTGATGCCATCTGCATCAATAAATCATCTGGACACTCTTTTGCTTCAACTGCATTATACTCACATTCATCTTCATAACAACATTTATCAAAATTAAATTTTACCTCCACTGCTGCAAATTTTTCTCTACCTGCAATCAATGCATTCCACTCTACCTCTATACCATCTGCCTGGGAGTCAAATAAAGGATTATCATAAACTAGTTCTACTTTGGGCTCGAATAATGGATTTTCATAAACCATTATTTCAGCCTCTCGATTTTTAGCCTCTTCTTCGGCATCTTCCTCAGGTTCATCATCATCTTCACTTGCCTGGGTCCAGACAACATCCTCCTCTCCTTGGGAGGCATCCTCCTCATCTCGAAAGGAAAACTCCATAGTCTCTTCAGCCAAGATCTCCTCATTTGTCTAGCCATCCCACCAATGAACACAGTGCTTCATATCAACTTTCACTTGTATGGCATTACTTTCTTCTAAATTTAAACTGCCAAGAAATTCTTCAATAATAGAATCAACTTCATCATTTATTTCATCCAAAAACATCTAATGAAAAGCTCCCACTTCATCATCACACAGTCTAGAGCCACATGACCAAGACATGAAAGCTTGAACCCAATCATAGCAGTTGGGACTCTCTTCCAAATCAACTTCGTCATCTTCATCATCTGAAACTCCCACTTCATCAGGATCTAACACCCAATCATATTCCATCTCTGCTCAATACTTCTCCATAGCTTAGGAAATTCTTCACCAATTTCCAGCACCAAGCTTTAGGCTCTGATACCAATTGCTAATATTAAAATGAGCAAAGAAACGAAAAGAAAAATAGAAATTAAGAACAAGACATGAGAGACAAATTTTATAGTGGTTCGACAATTGCCTACATCCACTTTCAACAGTAGGGAATCTCTTTATTAGTTCTCAAGTTACATTTTATATTCAACACAACAGCAACATTTATAAAATGGTCTCCATTCCAATAAATGGAAAAATGAATCCATGAGAGAAACTTGCCAATAGAGGCAAAAGGCAACCTTATCCAGTTTGTTTGAGCAACTTGCCAATTTGGGCTTCACCTTGAACCCAACACTAGAAACATGTGGCTTCAAGCTGAGAAGGTTACTAGCCTTTGCTTTGGGATATCTACCTTGTCGTTTTTTAATTTCCCTCAATGTCAGATGTTATATTCTTGTTCACACTAATGGTGAAGGAACACTGACCTTGGTTGTTGGCAAAGATTTGCAAGAAGCCACTTAGAACATTGAGGAAAAAATATGATAACCCAAGCTTCACTGGAGGGCCATCTGATTTAAATTTTGACTACTTTTTGCTGGTTTCTTGGATTTTGTCTCTATGTTTTTTTGGAGTCTTTATTCTAATGGTGAGCTATATATTCAAAAATATTGTATGATGTTTTGTTTTCAAACCTCATTGTACAGTTCATTGGGCTCAAAAAGTTTTATGCAATTTTTACACTATTTTTTAAGACATGAGAATTGGCACAAACAAAGGTTTTGTGTCTTCAAAACTTTTAATACTAATGGCTTTCTATTAAAATTTTATTCATCTACATCTTTGTCAAGGAAGTAGATGAACATTTGCAAAGCTCCCACTTTAGTACGGGGAAGAATCTACAAGAGGTCATGAAATTAGTCTTTACAACCAATGGTTGCAATTGTTTAATAGTTTCAGAATCCTTTACAATGAACCCATTTGGTGTATATGCGCGTAGTGTTATATCAGTTTTTTCTGCAACTCTAATTATCCTCTTCCTAATAAATTATAAAAGAAATGTTATAAATTTCTGGTGGTTTATATGGGTTTCTTAGACATGTCAAATGCCTGCTGATTACAAAGGCAAATACTGGATAGAAAGTGTTATATCTCTATTAGATACTCTTGTTTACATATGCAAACATTTGAACAAAATGCCAAGAAACAAAAATATGTATATACAACTTTATATTTGAGTTTATAATTAATGGAAAGAGGGCAATGCCAAATCTTTTTCCCGTTTGAGTTTATTATCATAAGCAAAGACAATTCAAATGTTTAACCACGTCAGCATATTGCATCATAAGAAAAAAGTTCAATTTTAGAGTAGAAAAGTGTCTATATCCTTTTAGTGAGTGCTTGATACAATTTTTCATACCAAACAACCCATTGTCTTTAATCATTTTGAATAGGCAGCTCAAGACTCTGGTTTCTCTAAAACCCCAATAGTTTTAGATCTAATTTTCATTTATTGTGAATAGATTGAAGCAACAACTATGGAGAGATTGGTTATGCTTCATCTCGTTTTAAAAATAATTCTACTTTGTTAGGGTTATGTAATATTTGTTCTAAAAACTCTACCCATTTTTTCTCATCAGCATTGTTGACTACATGACACAATTTGTGCAAAATCTTGAGGTAAGTCACTTGTCATTGTTTCATTGAGTTTTTTTTATGAATCTATACATAGCCAGCTGATTTTTGGTTGTGTTTTATTTCATTCTAAAATAATTTTGTTGTTATGTGTTGTATTGTTTGATTGTAATAGGGACAACTTCAATCCATGTCAATGTACTTGTTACACTGCCAACCTACTTAACTATTGATCTGATGACCGTGGCATTAGGCCTACAAATGCCAATGAAATATATAGATAAGCAATCGTAGTCTCACATCCCCTTGCTCAGTGATCTACACCTGTCCTGCCACAAGTTTTTTCTTTATCAAATGTATCTTACCGGATGGTAATGCTCCTCTATTGAGATATACTATATTTTAAAAGGTTTGTCATTGCAGTGCTTTTATTCCTTCATTTTTTATTTTGACCATAAATGAATTCAGACCAAGAGCAATATATTTTAGTAGCCCTTTCACCAGTTAGAATTATTGTTGAAAGTGGAAACGAGCAAAAATATCAAGCGACATTTGGGAAGATGTTATGTTTTGTATAAACTATAAATTGCAACCTTTAAATGAAGGTATCTAAAGTCTTGGGAAATATAGTGTGTACAGTTCATATTGGAGTTTTGCTTGCCAATTGGCAGATTGGTCCTGTATGCTTATAGTGTATCTATTCAATTGGATTGACCCTCAATGCTGAGAGTAGACAACCAACCTTTAAAACATAGTATCTTGATTTTAATATACCAAGTTCTTTTACTTCCTTTTCAGCTATTCATATATTATGGTATCTTTTAAGCTAGAAAAAAAAAGAAGAATTTTTTTTCCATGAATGACTAAAGTCAGTCAATTGTATTGCAAAGTACAACCTATTCAGATACAACTATTGATGGCATGTCTAGAAAATATCTTTACAAAGCAAAATAGTGCAAACTGTCATACAAAATATACAAAGAATTACCAAAAAAAAGTAAACCCCAAACTCCTAAAAGAGGTACAATATCAAACTGTATTAGTGAAACCAGACCATGAAGACTAATTGTAGGTATAGTAGTATTCTTTTTATGGCATACTTTCATATGAATCCACATAGTGAAGATCTGAGATGCTTCCTTCTTATGCTATATGAATTAGGCATGTATATTTATTGCCTTGCAAAACGGAACATATTAGTCCATATGGATGATATGCAGGATGAGGCAATAAGTCTCTGCTAGATGGAGTTTGTTACTTTATTTTATTTTTGCAAATGCTGGTGCAAGGGTTTCAAATGTCCCTCAAACCTTCTAGGTAATGTTTATGGGTTATTCTATAAAATAAGTGTCATGTCTTGACATTGATTTGCTAGTAGCGAAATCAAGGGCTGATATTGCTAAAAATATGGATACACAAGTACTTTATGCAGTCTAATGAAGCCATTCAACATGCATACACTGCCAAATACAATCATAAAAAATGTTTTTCTCCAACACTTATTCAATTAAAAGGAAAAAATATAGGTTGATTCATATTACATGACCTAAAGACAACAAAAAATTAACAAATCTTCAAAATACTATAAATTTGCCAAATCTTTTTTTAATTATTGGCTTACAAACTTATGCCTTGCAGGGCAAGGGAAAACTGGATCCCAAACAAAAGGGCCTCTCCAACATTATTCCCCAAATTAAGTGGGACAACACCGAGGGGTATGAATTGAATTGCTCCTACAATTTCTGTTTTTCCTAAAAGGTCCTGCATTCATGAGACACAAATTGAATAGCCCAAGCCATAAAATAGTATCATGATTTGAATTAGCACATGTCTATAATGCTTGCATTTACATTCTAACCTTGTGATATAATGCCTCTATATATATCGTAATCCTTAAAGTTTTTTTCCTTTCCATTATTTTTTAGGTCTTGGAGTGTGGTTGTGCTCTCCATATTTTGATGGAATGTCAGTCAATCATGAAATGTGGAACTAGGATCTAGACACAGTGCAACTAAGCAGCGTTCTTTGAGTCAACTTACCCTTTGTGGAGTGATTACAGGACCAAATAATATGCCTCTAAATGAGCAAAGCACTACTTTATAGAGACATGAATGGTGTGAAAACTTCAAAAGTTTAAGAAACAATGTAATTGTTATTGTAGGAATTCTCTGCCTCGAGTTATTGGCATATGCTCACTTCAACCACATTATTCATTCATAGATTTGGAAGTAAGGAATCATCTTTTTGCTCTATATCTTTTACATATCAAATAGGGATGTAACCCAATGTAAACAGTTCTCATTTTATATCTCAAATGAACTATAGGAACAATGCTAAAGCTTTGAACTTGAACAATATTTTAATGTTTCAAAGACATTTAAATAATCAAAAGAGGCTTAAATCACACCTTTTCCATATGTGTTTGTCAAATAATTAATTTATGACAAATATACTATTTTCAAGATTGATTATTTTTCTAGCAAATTTTAAATGCTTCTAATAAATACTATTTTGACAAATACTGCTTTTAAATACTATTTTCAAGATTTACCTAGAACATAATTTGAGGGGCATTTTGTTGTTGTTGTTTTGTGTAAATTTGAGGGGAACATTTTGTATTATTAGCAACTATAGTTTATTTCTTTTAGCTGTAAAACAAAAGAACAAATAAAGGATTTCCTTTTTACATTTGTATGACTTGGTATACTCCAGAGAAGTTTCCTTGATTTTCTATAATTCACTGGAATTCATTCATCTATGTTTGATTTGAGAGCAAACATGGCCAATGAACTTCTAAATGTTCAACCAAACGAGCTCAAGTTTGTATGTAAGTAGAAACCATGTATGTTGTCTGGACATTTTCATATATATGAAGTTCACATTTGAAATTAGGCCATGGCTTATCTACCTATGGAGAAATTCTCAATTTGGTTAATTAAAGTAAATATGCTTAAGTTGGGTGAGGATGCTATATTTCAGTCTAGTTAATTAATAGAAATATGTTTAAATGGTCAAGTCACATTGAAAATTTAATTGTAGCTTCCATAATGATGGGAAATTTCTCAATTTGATTAATTTTAGAAAATGTGATTGGCTAAAGAAGCGGAGGAGCACCTCTATTCACAGCTAGGAGAATTGGAAGCAGAGTTCGTTATACATAATGCTTTTGTTTGGCTAAAATAGAGACAAAGCTCTCCTAGTTCGTAGCTCTAGTATCTACCAATAGCACCAACTCCAAAATACTCAAAACATTGTTCTCCCTACAAACAAACCTGCTTAAGGCAGGGACTCCAGCTCACATAGAGCACTTGTTTGGGTTAGTCTTCATATATATTCCACACATGTTAGCTACTATTTAACCCCTTCCAAGGTCACATAGACAAAGTATCTCTGATAAACAAACTACAATGGTTCATTTTAATATCGACAAACACATTGTATGGTCTATGTTGTAAGTAGAATAGAGGAAAAGCACCAACCAACCTATATCCTAGTACACATCAAATTGTATTATTAGAAACTTAAAGTAGATGAGAAATGTGTTTCCTATTCAAATAGTTATTTATAGGAAAAATCATAGCAAACCAACCTACATATATGCATGCATTAATCAAAATTATATCCAAGTTAGGCAATTGAATAAACTCGAAAATGTATGCCTACCTTCTTGATTTTGTATCACATGCTATTGCATTATACCAAATTAGATGCTAAAGAAAAATTAAGTTCAGTTTTATCCAAGTGACTTTACATTTGAAATATAATAATAACTATTTATAAAAATTAAAATTGTTGAAGTGGCTTCCACATGCAAGATGTTATGAAGCTGGATATAGAATATGTAATTCAGAGACAATGGATTTATAAATCCTAAAACTCTAATGATATGATTAATGTTATATAGTCAAAATATTCCCACGTATATATAAAAAAATTTACATCTTTCTCAAAATTTAAGGTTGCAAGATATAATATTTGTAATCTAGTTCACAAAACCCCAAAATAGTACAAAATCATAAAATTCATATCTTAAACATTTTATGTGCATTATGATTTTATACCTTAATTTGATTCAAGACAGTGACTATAGGGAGTGGGATATTTGGCTTACAATTTTATTCCTATCAGTATGAAGTACATTGTTGATTTGCGACTCATTAAATTATAAAGTACTATTGATCCAAAGGCATAAAATTTTCATATAACACATAATGGTAACCATCAAATTATAGGCCTACACATATTTATTTATTTATCTTGATTAAATATTTTTAATATTTCATAAATTTATGAAATGCTTATAATTGATTTTTAATCAAATGTTAATATTGAAAATTAAAAAAAATTATTTCATCAAATAGTTTTTGATAAATTGATTTAAAAGTATTTATGATAAAATGCTTGAAAAGTTACAAGAGAATAGTAATAGATGATTGATTATTAAGTTGAAATATGATTTTATAATGTTATTCAAATTGATATTGATTGGTTAGTTAATATGTAATTAGTACTTTATGAATAGTTGGATTATAAGTTTTGGGATGAGTAATAAGATGAGATATTTTTGTGTGTTAAATAAAATTAGTGAAGAGAAAAAAATAAGTTTTTAATGGTTTTATATAGATTGTAATGGTAAAAATTATGTATTTATGTTTTAATATTTAAAGTGTTTTATTAAAATATTTTAAATGTTGATGTTTTATTTCTTATATATGCACAGGTGGAGAAAATGGTTTGCAAGTTTTGGAACACGCCTTCTAGCACTAACGAGAACTTTTTGAAAAATCCTTCCTGTTCTATAAATTTTCTCCTCTTCAATGGAGCTCAACGGGTGGATTCTAGTTCTCAGTGGAGATCTAATGGTGTTCAACAACCTTGTTTCTAAGTAGCTGCCTCTTTTCAGCCTTGATGCTTTGGGAAATCAATTGTTTAGGATATACAACCTCCATTTGATATTTGTGTGTCATATTCAGAATCAAGCGGTCATGCGTCTTCACATAGCAAGAGTTGGTTTGAGGTAGTTTCTACTACTTGCTTTCTAGCTTCTTTCCCCAATATATTTATTCCCATTACTTTTGGAGATTCCTTCGATCCAAATTCTTCTTTTTTGTGTCCTACCACTATCCCAAACAACATTCCCATCTCTTTCCCTAAATCTACCATTCCTATGTGATCCCCTCTAACCTTTCCAAACAATATTAACATCAATAAGAGGGTTTTATTAGATCCAAAGGTATGGTGTTGATGAGGTTGTGCACTGTAGGAAGAATCATCATAAGTTTTGTTCTTAGGGGAAGGTTAATGTTTCGAAATGCAATGGCAAGGTTTGGGTTCCTAAACAATGAAAGAAACTGAGTAGAGTTTCAGATGATCAATTTAATGTTACTCTTACTAATGCAAAGTTGCAGCCATAGATCAAGGATCTCAAGGAGGTGGCCCTCATCTGTAAGTTTTGGAAATTCACTCTAGATCTTTCTTTTCTGCAACATTGGATTTTTCAAACTTGGGAGGGATCTAATCAAGTTTTCTTTTTAGATAAGGAGGGATGGTTTTTGGTGGTGCTATTTTCTGATAAAGACTCAAGGAATGTTGTTTATAGAAAAAAGTCTTAGATTGTGAGGGTCATGGTATATTTTCTACCCTATGGACTCCAATTTTTTTTCCTTCTCAGTCTATGGTCAAATTAATTCCTTTTTGGGTTTAGTTACAAGGGTTACCATTGGAGTATAGAGAGTCTCATGCATTATTGAAACTCTAGGTAATCAATTAGGCATTTTTTTTGCATCAAGATTTGCAGTTCTTTTCCAACCCTTCATTGCCAATTAGGTTTTTCCTTCTTATTGATGTTACAAAAAATCTTCCAACAATTGTCAACATCAAATCAATCCATGGTTTGTGGAAACAAAAGGTGGTTATTAAGGACCCTCAACAAATTTGTTTTCATTGTCACTTACTGGTTCATCTTTCAAAAAAGTGTGTGGTGGATTCAACAGTGAACATGGAAGAGGCAGGGGATTCTTCCAAAGGATCTTTTAATTCCCTGAATGATAGATCAATTGTTTCTTTTTCCACTCCCGCTAAGTATTTTGTGCGAAATAGTGATTTAACCTTTTTTCTAAGGTTTTCGATATATGTTTTAAGTGGAATCATAATTTCAATGCTCTAAGCACATAGTTTAAGTATAAAGAATCTTCTAGTAATGTGTTGCATCAGTGGGGGGTTTCAAAAGTTACAGTGTTGGAATCATTTGGGGGTCTTCATTGTAGTTCTTTCTCATTGGGGGAAGCTGAGGTTGTACAAAATTTTTACTCTGATGCAGTAGAATGTGTTCAAGGTAGAGCTCTTTTAGTTTTGGACCACAATATCAAATCTTCATCACTAGTTGGCTTTAATAATGTTGGGAATGTTAGTAGGTTCTCATGTGCACATATTAAGCCTATTTATGTTTCCTTTGTGCTTGGCTGGGATAATCTTTTGTTGTCTCCCATTAATATTTTTCTTCATTCTCTCAATCTTTTGGTCCCAGAGTTCAATATTGTTAGTTTCCAAAAATTGAATCAATGTGCTTCAATGTTAACATTGGGATTGGAAAATAAATGTGATGAAATGTTAAAGGTTTTTGAAAACCAAGATGAAGAGGGTAGTTACATATTGCAGTCTTAACAAGTTTTTGAAGGCTATAATGCTCATCCCTCTAACTTACCCTCTAATGTGGAGTTTGAGAAATTTGTTGACGAAGCTTTATTTTTTGTAGGTGAACAAATGATAGATGATATTGCTTCTGAGGTGTTTGGGGAAGGGGAAATTTTAGATGGTTTAGCTTCTTTATCAGTCTCCTAGTCCCCATTGTCTCCTTCTACAAGTAAAAACTCTCCTACCAAGAGAGGGGGAAAATATTTAGCTACCAAGCTGTACGAGGAAACTGCAGTAGGAATCCAATCGACATTAGATGAAAAAATGGGTGGAGGTGAGAAACAAAAAAGGCCAAGGAGAGCATGTTTCTCTCCTAGGATGCAATGAGGATAATATCTTGGAATGTCAGAGGCATAAATTCTCTTGAAAAAAGGGCCCAAGTCAAGCATCAAATGGATGCTTATGGGGAAAAGGTAGTTGTTCTTCAAGAAACTAAAACCTCAGATGAGACTTTTGAATCTATTAGTAAGAAGTGGAATAAATGGAAATATTATCATTCGCCATTTCATGGAGCCTTAGGAGGTTTGATTACTAGATCTGGAATGCTAAATTAGTTAGCATTAGCAAGGACACTTGTGAGTATAACTGGTAGTTAATGCAGATTAATCACTTTGACTTATCTTTTTGGTCGTTGAATGCATATGGTCCTAATAGTATAGTAGGAAAGAAGTTGTTATGGGAGAATTTGAAACAAAAATTGGATTTGCTAGGTTACGACAAAGTTGTTCTATCAGGTGATTACAATTCAATAACAAGCTTATTAGAGAAAAAAGGTGATATAAGTCCACCAAAAAAAGATATGGAAGATGTTGCTAAGTTTTTATACAAGATAATGCTCTTGTTGATATAATTCCACCAAATGGGAGGTTTACTTGGAAAAACAGGAGGAAATTTTTTCTTCAACTCATTGAAAGGTTAGATAGGTTATTAACCTCTTCAAATTGGATTTTAAGTGAATATGATTTAACATTATAAATTTTTCCTTTTGCTGCCTCGAATCATTTTTCAATTTCATTAGATTTGATTCCAAAAAAAGTAAAGTCAAAGTTTCAATCTTCTTTTAAGTTTGAGGCTATGTGGTTTAGGCATCCTCAACTTATCAAATTTTTAAGGAAATGGTGGTTGAATGAACCTTTTTGCCATGGTTCTAGAATGTTTCAGTTAAGTAAGAAGTTCGATCATGTTAAGCAACATTTAAAAGGATGAAATTTGCAAGTGTTTAAGAATATCTTTGTGTAGAAAGAATTGGTTTACAAAAGTCTTACAGAGGTAAATGAAAGCATTATTGCTAATGGCCTTGATAGTTTTTTATTGGAAGAACAGAGTAAATTGCAAGAGGAATGGAAGGAATTGCTATTGAGAGAGGAGGTCTATTGGCAATAGAAATCAAGAGAATTGTGGCTGAAAGATGGTGATAGGAATACAAAATTCTTTCATATTTCAGCTCAAATAAAATAAAATAAAACACTATTTTCTCAATTCATGATAGTATGTCAGGTGTCTTTCTTACAAAAGAGGAAGATATACAGAATGAAGACATCAAAAATTTCTCTTCCTTGTTAGCTACCAACAAGGATGATAATGTTTAGTTGGTAAGGGAAAGAGAAGAAATTCTTCAAGATATCCCAAAGTTGGTTTCTCAAGAATATAATGATAGGTTTTTAGCTCCGTTTTCATTAAATGAAGTTAAAGAAGTGGTATTTTCCATGCCTCCTGATAAAGCTCTAGGACCTGATGGATTTATTGCCATCTTTTATCAAAAATGTTGGGATTTCATTGGGTTTGATATTCTAAATGTTTTGGAGGAGTCAAGAAAATTAGGTAGTATGTTGAAGAAGTTCAATGTAACTAATATTGTTATCATTCCCAAATTAGCTTCTCCAAATACTTTCTCATACTTTCGGCCTATTTCTCTTTGTAACACTATCTATAATTTTTTTTAAAATTCCATTTATCTACTATTACATCATCTTGTGTTTGCAATTATTTCAGAGGAGTAGGGTGGCTTTGTTCCTGGTAGAGAAACAACAGAAGGTGCAATTGTTGCTCATGAAGTTCTGCACTCCATTATTGTAAATAAAATGTCTTCCATGATAATAAAGTTGTGTATGTATAAGGCATATGATAGGGTTGACTAGTCCTTCTTGAAGCATGTGCTATTGAAGTTTGGCTTCTCTCCTAAGTGGTGTAAGTGGATTATGTCATGTTTATCAGGTGTCAAGTTATCAGTGTTGTTAAATGGTTAAGTAGTTGGCTTCTTTGGTTCAACTCAAGTGGTACAGCAAGGTGATCCACTTTCACCATTTTTGTTTATCATACTAGCAAAAGCTTTGAGTAGGTAAATACATAAAGCTCCTCAATAAGGTATCATTTGGGGAATTTGTATTCCAAACACAAATATATCAGTAACACACTCTCTTTTTGCTTATGATACATTTATTTTTGGCAAAGCTATAGTATTAGAAGATTTGCACATAAAATCAGTCTTGGATAAATATACTAATGCTTTGGGTCAAAGAGTAAATGAAGGTAAGTCAAAAGTATATTTGTTCAATACAAAATCGGTTATTGAGAAACATATTGTGAAGCTGTTAGGATTTTAACAAGCACAAATTCCTTGCAAATATCTTGGTATTTTGTTCTTTACAGGCCAAAATAAGATTTCTTATTGGAAAAATATTATTCAAAGCATACAAGCTAAAATTTTATCTTAGAAAGGGAGATGGTTATCTTTATCTGGGAGAATTTTTTTGGTGAAAATTGTGTTATCCACGATTCCAAATTATTATATGTTAGTTTTAAAATCTCCTAAGTCCATCATTCTTCAAATTCAAAAGCTGATAAGAAATTTTCTATGGTTTGGAAATTTGGATGGCAAAAAAAATTCCCTTTAATATATTTGGAAACTATGTATTTGGAGAAATTAAAAGGGGGAGCAAGTCTTCATAATTTGATTGAAAGGAACTTGGCACTAGGTGATAAAATGGTTTGGCACATGTACACACAGCCTTTCTTAAAATGGTGTTGCCTCATGCAACATAAGTAAATGGATAATCTGTGTCCATCGAGAACTTTTATTGTGTCAAACCCACCTTCAGGGTCAGCAATGTGGAATTTTCTAGTCTCATGTAGAAAAATCATTTTACCTCACCTAACTTGGGAGGTAAATGATGGAAATGAAGCTCTACTCTGGAGGGATTCATGGAATGGGTATCTGAACCTAACTATTTTACATAATTTTTAGAATAATGAAAATATATTATCTCAAAGGTGGGGTTCAAAGGTCAAATATTATGTTAAAAAAGTGGATTCTTTGACGGGAAAAGTCAAATGGAATATTTTTTCAAATCAGTGAATAGATAATGTTCATAAAAGTCAGATTCTATCTATTCTTTAGGAAAGAATAGTTTAATTTTCAACAACTTATGATAGGTTAATATGGTCAAAAGAAAAATTAGGTTGCTATACAATGAAAGAGGGTTAAAAATCAGTTTCACAAGCTAGCTCACAAATAGTAGAAAAAAGAGCATATAAATAATGTTGGAATTCAATTTTTTTTCCTAAATCAGGCTATTTCTCATGGTTAGCGATCAAAAATAAAATCCTTACAAGTGATAAGTTAGCAAACCTAGGAATAGCCGAGCCTTTTGAATGTGTGCTTTGTGAACAAGAGTTGGAAGATATCAATCACCTATTCCTATTATGTCTAGTAGCACAAGTATGTTGGGTGTTTGTACTGGCTAAAATGAATTTGTAGTCATCATTCTCAAATACTCTTTGGCAATTATTTTCTAGCTAGCCACAGTTTTACAAAAGTTCATTGTTTGCATGCATTTAGTGTATTATCCCATCTTTAGTTGTTTGGGCTATTTGGTGGGAAAGAAATAGATGCATCTTCAAAAAAGAAAATATCAACATTGATCATGTTTTACTATTGTTAGAGCGTTCTATATATGAAATAGTAAATGGGTATGTGCATAAAACTAAACATGTTGGTTCACTTTTTACTGATTGGGATTCAAAGTTAATGTTATCATGGCCATTTATTTCTTTTCATTTCAAAGGTAATATTCATTAGTTAGTTCAAAAAGTAAATAGAGTTTCCATAACTTGGAAACCCCCTCTAGTCGACATTTTTAAGTTGAATATAGATGGAGCTTCAAGAGGAAACCCAAGATTATCTATAGTAGGGGTTATTATAAGGGATTATAAAGTGATAGTGTTATATACTAAGTATTTCAAGTTGAAAACTGGTTCTAATAATGAAGCTGAGGCTCAAGTATTATTGCAAGGATTAAAGCTAGTTCTCAATTTTAATCTTTCCATGATCCAAGTAGAAGGAGATTCATTGATTTTGATAAATACTTGTCAGGATCGTAAGATTCAAAATTGGAAGTTGGGGTATATCGTCAAACACAATTGGTAATTGCTTGATAAGATAGGAAATTATCAAATTCTACACACCTACAGAGAAGGTAATGTGGTGGTAGATTTTTTTGGAAAATTTTGATTGTGATCAAGTAGTTGATGAAATTACACATATTGCTGAGCGAGGTAAGATGCATCCTAATTTAGAAGATTTATTGTCAAAAGAGGAAAGTTAAATAAATTTTTGAAGTTCCAATGTTGCACTTGATAAATCATTTTGGTACTACAATTATGTCAAATCTTCAAAAGTTAACAAGTAAAGTAAGTGTCATTGTTGGAAAATTTGGGTAAAGAGGTTAAGTCAACCTACATATGTATGAAGCTATGTTGTAAAATCTAGTGTTTTCCCATGTTGGCACATTTTAGATGACACAAACAGGAACATTTTATCATGGTGGTACATCAGTTGCACATGTCGAAGCTTAGTCAAGTACACTTAGCATCTACCTATTTTACAGTTATTCTTTGCTCTCCACATATTTTTAAACAATGAATGCTTTAGTACAAGAAGGTACTCTTCTTTGGTTTTATCATTGGCAAGAGTGTGTGGAAGGTATGTAACAAGTTCAATTTTTTAGGTGATTCGATATGTAATCAATGCAAGGTGTGTGAGTAGTGCATTATCATGTGTGTGGTAAAATTTAGAATAAATTGGGTAGTAATGAAAGAACCTCATTTTATTTTTTGAAGGAAAATAAAATATTGGCACTGGGATGAGGGATGAAAGCATGATGTAAGATAATTGATCCCAAATTTTATCTAACTTTGTGCATAATGCGCAAGTTATAGGTGTCCCATAAGTCTTAAAACCACAATCCTTTGGCATGTGTGAACCATGTGTGGATGTTTGCTCAGAATGTTGTGGTGGAATGTCTAAAATTAGAATTTTTTCTTATGATGTGTCCTATAAATTTAGCTAAATTTGATGTTGGTGACAATTTTTATCAAACCTTGCATAGCTAAATTTGATGTTGGTGACAATTTTATCAAACCTTCATATCCATTCGTCAATGTGTATGATGGAATCATTCATTCATATGGGATTGAAGCTTTGCAAAAATCATGAAAAGAAAGTAGCGGGGATCTTTATGTTCCAATGAGTCTCTATGCAGTGTGTAAGAGGAAAGTGATGGATTTCTACTTGTGGAATTACAAAATCTTCTTTCATGTCAGTGAATGGGAACTACCCATTTATGAAGAAATTGGTGATGTCAAGCTTCACTTGGTGTTCAAAGATCACTATGCAACTTTTAAAAAGCATATCAAAAGGGTTGTTGGTGTTCAAATCTTGGAGCCAAAGGCAAGAGGTTGATTTACCCATCTCAACTTCTATCAATTTTCATTTCCAATCTTATGGATTTGCTACAAGATGTCAGGTTAGTGGAATCTATTATAAATAAAGTTGTAAATGAAGAGTATTTACAAAATGGTGTCCTCTACAAAGCTTATCAACATTATGACCTATGGAAAGGTCATGGTTATGTAGGAGGTTTATTCCCTAGACAATTCTTACTTCATCAAACAACTTTTCCAAATTTGTTTGTTGCAATTAACAAGTCTTTGTCTCAACAAAATTCCAGTTTCATGATAAATGTTCTCAGAAGGTATGTAAGGGAGTTTGATTCAGATTTTGCTGAAAAAGTAAGGGAGAAAAATCAAGCCATTATGGTGTTTCTCATGCATTTTCATGATCCTCCAATGCCCAGTATTCACCAACCATAGACATTACCAGATGAGAGCAATCTTCACCAGCCGTTGGGTGTAAATGTCTAAGAAATTGCAGAGGAAAATGGTCAGCAATTGGGTGTTCAAAATGGCCAAGAAATTGTAGAGAAAAACTAGTCATTGGTTGTTTGAATTGTTCAAGAAATTGCAAAGGAAATTGTTCATCCAGTGGGTGTTCATAACCAGCCATTAGGTGTTCATAATGTTGTTGGGTTTAAACTTAATGATTTTCCTTCTGAGCAGATTGGTGAAAGCTTTGAAGTGAAAGATTAGGGTGTTTATGGTAAACCAGTGGGTTTACTATCAATGCTTTGCTATCTGTCCCTTTTGTTGATGGAAACTTGGTAGAAGATCAGGGTGAAAATGATCATCCAGTGTAGATGGAGATTGAATAATTATATGGTTATAATGATTAGTTTTTTGAAGAAAAATGGTTTGATGATGAATTTTAAGGTTTTGATGGAGAGCTCTAAATGTAATAGGTAGCAAAAGTCCTTCAAATGTTTCAAGTGGGTATTTAGGCGTACATTTTGGTTTATTTTGTATTATGTTGGGTGATGCTATATGGCTATAATAAACAACTTAAGAAAATATGTCTATGGGAAGGATACATATCATCTATTGTAAAAATCATTAATAGCAATATATATATATATATATATATATATATATATATATATATGCACTATGCCTTTTGTTTATATATATATATATATAATGTTATAATAAGTTTATAAGTGTATTTTTGCTTGAATTTATTTTATAGTGTAATATTTAATTCCAATCTTATCATTATTTATTATAAAAACTTGGTCTTGATCTTAGATTATTCATTTGTCCTCTTTGATCAAATATGAAGGTGTGGACTTGACCTAGGTCATTTATGTTGTTGTAGATTTTTTAAACATTAAAAAAATTAAAGCTAAATTTAAAATAAATTTTGTCAACTCCCTCCGATTAGCCATTATAAGCTAACATAGTGTATGTTTGTGTTGATTTATGTGTTTGGTTGTTAAATTGAAATTTATTCATTTACATATTTGAAATGGGAGCATATTAGGAGTTATGCAAGAACTCATTAAATAACATTTATGAGAGCATCATAATAGGAAATTAGAGAACTATATCAACAATCATCATACTAAGTCAATTTTCATGCTTGTTTGTTGTCTTTGAAACCCTTGATAAAAGTAGTAAAATTAATCCAACTAGAGGTATAACTAAGGAGAACATGACTCTTAGAATTTAGCAAATTTCTAAAGGTGTTCCTAAATATTACCAATCCTGACATCAATTTAAATATCAAAAGATTAAGGTGAATAAATTACAATAGTTAGCAATCTACCATATTAGTCTCATGAGTTACAATTTATACTTGTATTAGTTCCATGCCTAAACTCACAAAGATCAAATTTGCATGAATTTTGTGAACTAGGGTGGAACATAGTTAGGGTAAAACCCCTCTACAAAAGAGAAAAGATACAATCAATTGATGAAAGATGGATGACTACATGATAATCTTGTTGAGTTGCAACTCATATGGACCAACTAGAACTCAAAACTAGGAGCTTTCATTTGTTGTTGGAGTGCTCTACCAACTAAGCTACTAATCCCTCTTTGTCCATCCCATTATCAGTTTGATTGTGGTTTATTTTCAACACCCACCTTAAGCCACACTGTTGGCACTTGGGGCTTCTAACTTGGCTTTGATACCACTTGTTGAGCTATAACTCATATGAACCAGCTAGGAATCAAACCTAGGGCCTTCCATTTTATGTTGGAGTGCTCTAACAACTAAGCTATTGAACCCTCTTTGGCCAACCCATCATCAATTCGAGTGTGGCTTATAGTTAGTTTGTTGAATTTTCTAAGACAACTGTTTGTGTAAGCATTAAAATTCTAATTGTGCAATGAATCAATTCTAGACATCTCTAACTTCACTTTCCCACTTTCAAAATATAGTCAAGTATTATAGTTTAATTTATTTAATTCATTTATTTAATTGAAGTATTTATTGTTTCTAGTGCCAATGCATTACACAAGGTTAGATTTGTTAATAATTATATTTAATTAATTTCTCTAGGATAATTTCTGTAAGTGGTTTATTTTACTTACATTTTTGGTGAACTTGATTCTATTACATGACCTATGGTTTTTTATTAGGGTTTATCTTTCATTACTTGGGATTTAAATTTTTTTATTTTAAATTTTTCATTCTATTTCCAAATTTTATTACAGTTTGGATTCCATTTTTCTTATGCTTCTTAATTATACCTCTCCATAGGGTTTCATGTTTTATTTTATCACCATTTTTTTGTCTCTATCCACAATTTTTTTCACCTCTAGGGTCTCATTTAATGCGTTATTTTCATGTCTAAGTTCTTTCTAATTTTCTAATTTTAAATTAGAACTTTATCTTCCTTTTTTATTATTTGGTCTTTCCAGCTTTGTGAGTT
This sequence comes from Sequoia sempervirens, assembly GCA_007258455.2. Classification (NCBI taxonomy): domain Eukaryota; kingdom Viridiplantae; phylum Streptophyta; class Pinopsida; order Cupressales; family Cupressaceae; genus Sequoia; species Sequoia sempervirens. The sequence continues at coordinate 265,363,537 of VDFB02105785.1, forward strand.
TTGCATGTTAGGATCTCATTTTCATCCTCCCATCCATTTAAGGAGAATCCCTCATTTGCATCCTCAAATGGCTCAATCTATTGAAATGGTGTTTCTAATGATGTTCTCGCAATTATTGTTACATCTCATATTGTTGAAATCAAGGTTGAAGACATTATGGTCATGAAAATAATAATTATAACATGAGCTTGCTAGTTTAGCTAAGGCAGATAGTCTTAAAAAATTATTTAATTTTTTTATGATTTATTACTTACTAAGCCATTTGGGCATAAAATACTTTAAGTGACGCACTGGCACTAAAGTTACTCCTAGTTCTTTGAATGTCGTATCCTCTTCTCGATTTCCCATAGTTTTATTCCTAAAACTAGCATAGCTCCCAATTTTGTTTCTCCTACTATGTACCTATGACCCATATGGATATTTTTATATCTATACCCCCCTCCTCCTATCCTACCACAACTTCATAGATACCTTCCATGATATCCCTACAAGTGTTATGACTACAAATAATCCAAGTGTTCATTCTACTATGTTCACCTCCATTACTAGTGCTACCTCTTCTAGTGTAATCCCCACATCCACCATGGCTTGTTCCATTCCTAGGTACATACCTCATTCCATTGGGTATATCTTTTCCTTTCACTTCATTTCCTTCAATTGTTTTTATACTTCACTATTTATTATACTCCTATAATACCACTATTGTTACCTCTACCTTGTATAGACTATTTAAATATCTTGATCAACTCAAGAAGAAAGTGAATGATATACCTAATAAATGTGAATCTATTACATAAAATATCCTCCACGAGTAAGTGCAAAAGATGGGGGACCAAAAAGGCGTCTTAAGTAGCCACTTTTTTTTTTTTTTTTTCTGAAATTAGTAAATACTGACCTTGGAAGTGAAATTGAGTATAGTTACACTCAAAATTTTGAGATGAAACAAGAACAAGGATCATAGTGCTCTAACTTTACTTTCTAAACTACTAATTATTTTTGAAAATGGTAGAGATTAAGGGGTTCAAAAGATGGGGCCATAGAAATTGGTGTTGTTTTTGTCAAAAAACTTAACATAGCGACTTTTGTAGATCCCTCAAAAGGTTAACTTTTTCTTAATATTTTTAAAATTTCTTTAGTGATAAATTGGCTAATAGTATTTAGTTTATGCCCAATTTTTCTTATAATTTTTTATTGAATATTTGATTTTTCACTAATTCTCAAAGTGGACACTTCATGAAAAATAGAATTTGAGCTGTGTTACCCCTATAATTTTTGAAAACTAATTGAAAATAATTTTTTTAATATGTGTAGAATGGATTCTAGTTTCTCAAAATGTAATTTATTTTAAATTTTGATGAATGGTTAATTTACAATGAAAAAAATACCAAACACTAGATTTTTCCAAAAAATAGACACACAAACAAAATAAATTATAGATCAAAGGCTTAACATTGTCAAAATGTGAAAAAATTGCATCATTAGTAAGAGAGAGCCTAACATTACCTAGGTGTTCAATTTGTTTTACCTTGAAACACATGCAAACCTAATGCTTAGCACAAACGTGATTATGTGAAATATTGTAGAATTTGTAAAACACATCTTTAGACATTGGGAAGGCACTCCAAGCCTTTGGGTTGGTATTCCAAAGCAAATACCAAGCCTAAGACTTGGGTATTCCAAAAGTAAGAAATAACACGCTCGTGTTATTTCATAGTTTTGACATGTTTTTTGTATTTGTGCCCATGAATTTCCTAGCAAGACATAAAGCCAACAAATTATAATGCACTCATGTTATGTCTTCCTTTGTGTTAAATCCTAGTATATTAAATTTATGTATATGTATTTTTATGTATGTATGTATGTATGTGTGTGTGTGTGTGTATGTGTGTATGTAAATATGTATGTATTGTTAGAGTAAAGGTTTTAACTTAATTATGTTAATTAAGTTATCTTTATTCCTCTCTTAAGATTTCACTTTAGTTTGCATATTGTGACATTTAATAATTATATTAATTATTAAATGTCTACCTATTAAGGTTACTTTTAGGTTTTGCATAATCTCCTTTTATAAGGATTGATTATTGTATTTTATCCCTCTCTGTGATTAATACAATTTAGCTAATGCAATCTCTCTTGAAGCTTGTAGAGCACCCTTGTTTTTTTTGTCTCCATCTCTTCCTTTCTGTGATAGGTTATTTGCATGCAGGTGATCTTTGGGGTTGGTGAAGTTGGATTTCTCAACTTCTACATGGTATTAGAGCTCTAGACCTGCTGCTTCCTGTTCATGTTTTGAAGGATTTTTTGGAGCTTCAAGGGTTTGAGTTTTTTCCTTTTTTGATCCAAGAGGTGGGAATCTTTCAGTGCATCTAGGGTCAAATCAGATCTCTCCATTGAATTCAGAGCTGTCGGAATAGTCAAGATCAACCTTTGTTTCATCAAATTTGGCTTCTGTTTGTCAGATCTGTGAGGGTTTGAAGAAAGGGCCTTTTTTGCCAGACCCAGGGGGTGCTCAATTTTTTGGAGCATTTTCAGCCCAAATGGACCTTTCCATTGCATCCAAAGCGGCCAAAAACCTAAAGATTGACTGTAAACTCGCCTATATTTGGTTAAGTTGATTTCTGAGGCAAAAAAAAAATTTGCCCGCACAACCGTACACGTGGATCGAGGTAAAAATTTGTCAAAAAAAAATATATATATTATTTTTTTTCTGCATAAAAAAATTTCACAGATTTTTTTTAATATAAATCTTTTTGAAAAAAAAAACAAGCTTTAAAAAAATTTTAAAAGTAAAAAGCTTTGTTTATAAGCTTTATTGTTTTTTAAAGTAAAGGGTACAAAAGTACCCTGCACAGGAGTACCGCCCTAGGGAAGGTACCGTCCCCCACATGGGTCTTCAATTTTTTTATTAATTTTTTTAAACAAAAAAATAAAATTTGTAAATTTTTTTTATTGTTTTTTTAAAAAAACATTTCTTTCAAAATAAGCCCAATTGTGCAAATCCACTGACGGCCATTTGGCTGTCAAATTTAGGCCCAAATTTTTGCTGCAACGGCCGTATGACCGTCAAATTTAATCCAGAACTGGTTTTTCCCCTTTGTAGTTGTTTTCTTCGAGAGGCCATAACTTGGACATACAATATCATTTTTTGGCAAACGAGATATCATCAGAAATATGCTTCTGTCAAATTTTAGTGGTATGGGTATCATCACTTCATTTTTTTGTTGGTGCATTCTACATTCAGTTGAAGTCAGAGGAGCTATTTTCAATCTCAAGCTCGTAACTTTTGATCAGTTTCTCCGTTTTTCGCAATCTCAATGGTGTTGGAACCATATTTCAAAGCTCTTCAGTTTCATCCATGCACTTTTTCCAGATTTCACTCCAGGTATATTTTATTCAGTTTTTTGTGTTTTCACACTCTGGTGAATTACTTGGACATATTAGCTCTTGGGAACTTCTCGTTTGCATGGGTTGCTTCATTTTTGGCTGCTCTTCATGTATTTCCAGCCTTGTGTCTTTTTATGGCATTATGGGCATCATTTGTAAGCAATCTTCTATGTAAATACACTGAGATAAAGTGCCACACTATTGTACATGTATTTTGGGGATTTTGCACATAAGGTTGTGCCATATTTTGTACTCGCACTGTATTATAAAGTGCCATGAGGGGTTTTGTAGTGCCTTTTTTTTGCCATCACACCTTTGTCCGATGAGTGTCCCTCCATGACAACAGTGGATCCATATGATTCCAACCTCATGCATGTGTGCTTTGTTTTGCACACCACTTTTTTAGTTGCAGGTGCTTTCTTGTGCACTTTTAGATGTTTCTTCTCCTTCATGCACTACAAGGTGTTACACAACATTTCAGTGGATCTTTCAAGCTCTCCCAGTTAGCATTATGGGGGGGTATTATACTGTTCATGCTAATGCTTCCTTGGTTTCGCCTTGGAAGGAATCTTCCATTCTTAGTTGATCAGTGTTTTTTAGACTATTGGTACTTGTTCCATCTGTATCTTCGTTCTAGGTGTTTTCCTTTGTTTGCCATCTGATTTGAGTAGTGTCATTTGGGGCACTTATGCAGATTGTTGTCTTATTGATCTTGATCATCCTATCTTCAGAGGAGGTTCTTCAACACCATAGCAGTCATGTCTTGACAGTTGTTTGCAGCTTCTTCCTACTTCAGTTATGTTGTTCATGTCTTTCATCTCTTTTTGGAGTAGAGTTTTTCCCATGAGGTTTTCTCTATTTCTCCACTTTATAGACATTTGGTTGTATTTGGGTACCTTACTTGGCATAGTTGTTGGGACCCTTCTTTGCTTTCATGCATTGTAGTTACCTTTGCTTTCTTGCACATGTTTGTAGTTGCACTCTTGCTCATCTTAAGGGGGTGTGTTAGAGTAAAGGTTTTAACTTAATTATGTTAGTTAAGTTACCTTTATTCCCCTCTTAAGATTTCACTTTAGTTTGCATATTGTGACATTTAATAATTATATTAATTATTAAATGTCTACCTATTAGGGTTACTTTTAGGTTTTGCATAATCTCCTTTTATAAGGATTGATTATTGTATTTAATCCCTCTCTAATTAATACAATTCAGCTAATGCAATCTCTCTTGAAGCTTGCAAAGCACCCTTGCTTTTTTCTCTCCATCTCTTCCTTTCTATGACAGGTTATTTGCATGCAGGTGATCTTCGGGGTCTGTGAAGTTGGCTTTCTCAACTTCTACATGTATCAGTGTATTTATATGTATGTATGTATCAATGTATGCATGTAAGTATGTATGTAATATTATATGTACATATGTATGTATGCTTGTATGTATGTAATATTGTATGTACATTGATGGGCAAGGCCATTTATGTCACAACTTGCATCATTTAGTAAATTAATTATCGAATTGGGTGTGTCTCAGAGATATTTGTGATAAGGATGTTTGTCATAAACTTTTGGGGGGGTTTTTACTGTAAACAGTGACTTCAGATGTTGATTTGGGTCCTTTAAGAGCTTTCAGGAGCTTTCAAGAGCTCTTCAAAAGCTCTTAGGAGCTGAACTTAAGAGACTAATTTCTAAGGATTGATTCTATCTTATTTCCTAATTTAAAGTTCTTTCAACTTATTTCTAACTTCAATTGACTTGATTGAGACTGAAAAGACTACCATTTATCTCAATTCTTAATCTAGAATTTGAAATTAAATTTTAATTCTAATTTACTTTGAAAGAAATCTATCTTAAGATTTTCTAGGAAATAAATGTTATTTTAAAGAATAGAAATAAATTGCAAGGAAATAATGATTAATCTAGAAAACATGAATACTAATTTTCATGAACAAATTTCCAAAAAACTTCAATTTCGTCTTTCCATAAGTTCCTATCATTGCTTCAATTAAACTTAACAGATAATTACCAAACTTAATTCCTACAAATAACTATTGGTGTAATTAATTAATTATTACACTAGCATAAGTTAACTTAGGTCTTTCATTTAATCATTAAGTCCTAGGTTGCATTATTAGATAAATCATTTAATAAATGGGATAATATTCCCTTCCTTATTTGTAGGAGATAAGCTAGAAGATGAGTTGTCCTTCTAGAACTTATCTCAACATTTAATGATCATCACCATTAGGGTTCACATGTTGTCACATGTTAGATCAAGACACATGGCAACATCTCATGCATATTAGGGTTTAGCTTATGCCTATATATTCAAGGCATCTTGTACATTTGTAATATATCCAGATATCAATCAAATATCAAATCAATATATCATATCAATATTGAATCTCCATTGTGCATGCCTAGTTGCAACACTTTTTGGGTGGTTGATTATCTTTCCTGGCTTAAAGGTCCTACATCGAAGACTGCAGCTTCAAGGACTATGCATCCATAATCCCAACAATAACATCTAAATCTGATTAACTTAATAAACCTTTCAACGAATTTAGAAAACTACTCTAGCCATGATAAACTAAACTTAAAAGTGTTTTAACACAATTGATAAAAATGATTTATTCAAACTTAACATTTTAGATTTAACATCTAACACTTCCAAATTTAATATCAATGAACAAAAATAACATAAACTCTGAAAAATACCACATGGGATCAATTCCTTTGGTTGAGAGAGCCCTCCTCTTCCTCTGGTAAGATCTCTTAACACAATAATTTGAGTTAACTTCTTATCTTCGTTCAAATTGATCAAATCGGGATGCAAAATAGTGTATTGTAACCCTTATAAGATTTCTAACTAAAAATTATCTAACTCTTATCTAAAATACAAAACATGGATAGTTATAACTATATCCTTATTGAATTCACAACATGGTGATAACTGCCAAGATTAAAAGGAATTTAAACTAAAGATTAAAATAAAACTAAAGAAGAAATAAAACAGGACTGAGAATAGGCATAGATAAATATGCTAGATCAGTGCTAGGACTAGAAGTTCCTAAACTAACTAAAAAGAATCTAATTTTAACTCGAGTGATTCATCATCTAGTTGGGCCGATCAATGGTGTGATTGTCTTCATTTGATTAAACAAGGAGTTTAACTCATAATCAGTCTTTTCAATACCCTAAATAAAACCCTTAGAAAAAGGATACCAATTATGATAGTAAAATATTAAAACTACATAATTATCTCATCAACATCATCACAAAAGCAACAAATTTAACATAAAGCATTACCTCAAATATATCTACCAAAGTAGCCAAACATAAAGCAAAGTAAGTAAATATATATTAGTCTATAGTCTACCGCTAGTCATCTTAATTAACAAAAATAACAAGTTTTTTATACATAAAATGACTTAATTGAAAGTATCTCTAAGCCTCTCATCATTCTTCCCGACATGTTGTGAACCATGTCCTCATAGTTCTTTGTCGAGAATTATGGTTTTCTTTGTCCTTGTTCACTACTTGCATCCAAATGCAATAGTTGAACACTCCTTCCCTGTATTGTTGTGGTAGTCTAGTGTTGAGTGCAAAGCCATGGTTTTCTCTTAGCCTCTCAAACCAATGTCTTATCATTTCCTCTAGAATATTTTTTGGTCCATTGAGTTTTGGAGCGGGCATGATGATAATTGGCATTCTGAACTGCATACCAACCCAGAATTCCCCGTTGTTGTTCAATCAAGGTGATCACATGTTTAACTCTATTCAAGGTCCATTTGAGATTGTTTGGGCTTGTAGGATCTCTTATTCTTGCCAATTTAGGAATGAGTAAATATCTTTCCTCACATCAATTTATTGCTAATGGAGGAAATGTCCCTTATACATTCTGGAAAGTAGATATAATATTCAACAAATTTGAAACATAAAGAGGATTGATGTGATTTAGCCTTACCACTAATCGTACCATTTTGATATACTTTTCTACATGAGACATTTCAAGCCTCATTGGTAAACCGTACTTTTTTTGAGCCTCTTTGTATCTTTCCATTCTATTCAACCATTCAACCTGATTCTGCATTAAGGATACAAAGGACTTTATTTGTAGTTCACCAACATAAACATTTAATAGAGAATCATCATTATCTCCCATTAAAAACCTATGCTGGAAAAACTCACACATTTGATTTTGAATATCAGGGTGGTTATGGAAGTAATCTTGTAGAAAATATTTATCATTGTGATAATCTAGGCTTCTCCTTAGAATTAATTGATTAAGATTCCATTGTAGAAATTTCTCTCTGAGAAATAAAGCATATACTTCTGCTGGTCTTCTCATCGACAACATTGCAGAACTTATCTCTATTGCTTGCTCAAGTCTTCTGTCAATTTCATTTTCTTCTTCCTCTAGTTTTTGTACTTGCTTTTTCAATTGATCATTTTCATGCTTGAATTTCATGGCTGCCAAAGAGAGATATCTAGGTTGAGTCCTTTGTTGAACATCTTGTGGAATATCAGATGGAATGGGAGGCAAAGCAAGGTAATGTGGTGGGGCCGCAGAAGTGGAAGCTTCTTGAGAATAAAATCTCATAGAATGTTGTTTTAATTGCTTTTCTTTTAACTGTAATTCCTCCTTCAATTTTGTAATTTCCTTTGCAGTTGCTAATGCTTGTACACTAGCTTGTTGCAAAGCCTCCTCAGTATTATTTAATTACTCTATGTACCTTGCTTCTCTTTGTTCAATCTCCTCTTCCATTTTTAGAGTTTTGTTGAGGGATTGTTGTAACTCCTCTTCTTTTCTTTTTAATTTCTCCTCAAGAAATTGTGTATTCTTCTTTTCTTTCTCTAACTCAGATTCCATTATGGATATTTTCATGGCCCTTAACAATTCATCAGCTTCTAATTCTTCCTCATTTTTTTTTCATTGATTTCTTCTTCTTCAATCAATGGCTCTTTTCCTTTCCTTCTCTCCACAGTTAGAGAAGGTGAAGGGGATCTCACAACCTCTTCTTCCTCAAATTCTTCTAAGGCTTCTTTCTCTTCTAATTGTGTGTCAGAATCTTTAGTAGTGTCATGGATTTTAGCAACAGGGGTTCTTTCAGGAGTTGGCATTGGGACTTTAGGAGGGTTGTGAGGATTCTCAAGGGACTATAATGGTGTGTGGATTTCCTCATGGGATGCAAAAGTTTCTTTTGGGCTTTCAGAGATAGGGGTTTGAAATGTAGGCATCTCTTTAGGTGTGGACATGATGGTCTCAACATGGCTAGGGATCTCTTCATTCAAGTCTTGCTTTTTCTTTTTGGAGATACTACGAGTTACCCTACAAGATTCCTATAGTTTTCTTTTACCCTTTTTCTATTCTCCCTTGGAAGATTCATCTTTTTCTATTTTTGACCTTTTTTCCATGGGCCCCTTTGTGGGTTTCCCCTTTTTTTTTCTATGGGTGTGCAGAAAAAAATTCTATCCAACCCTATTTCCCAGACTCTTTCTCTAAGAAATTATGCTTAATTATTAGATGAATTAACCCATGGTATTTAATGGAAGACTCCCCTCTAGAATTTACCCTCGAAATCATGGAAGCAATTTTTTGGAACAAAAATACTAGTAGATTTACTCTAGCGGAGGGTTTTTTTTTCCCATACCTCAAATGTATCAATAAATGCATTCTTAAACCTAATATAGAGATGTATTCTCCCTCACAAGTGAAGAATTTCATGACCCATGTTGTTGCATTTCTCCTTGGCTCGTCCAAACTATGACGAGATATTCTGCATTGGTCTCCCTTATGCATACGAATTTGAGGACTTGTTTATGGTTCTTGGTGAAATACAACCACCAATTGATCAAACTTTACTTGGAATTTGTTGACTACTTTTCCCTCAGCTGGAATTCTTGAAATTTCACTTATTATTTCTGGAATGACTTCAATGATTTCTCCCCTTACTCTAGTGACATTTACATGAAAATTTCTCATGAATTCCTCTACAATTTCTTTCTGAAAACCCTCATATTTCATTATAAAATCTAGCCATCCAGCTTCCTTCAACAATCTCTTGGTTTCAAAATCACGAGTGAAGTTTTTTGGCTCTACATTCCTCTTGTTTCTCATTTCTTCCTATCAACAATGGAGGACTTCAACTTGGTGGACTGAATTGCTTAGCAATATTCAGAATGATCTTTCTTTATTTTTGGAGCAGCTATATTTAAAAAAAAAAATGACAAGATGTGTCATTAATTCCTTGCATTAACTTCCCTTACTGCTCTATATGATTCACATGCCACAAATTGTAGTTGCAATTTAATTCACAAAGTTGGCGGCATCTTTTACACATGTCAGCATGAATTTAGAAAGATTTTGAAAAGACAGGTGGATCTCAACAATCCATAATTATTACTAACATCATTCAATGTCACATCATACCTGTTATCAATTGTCCTGCCACTTTTTGAAATTATTAAAAGTCATTATTATTATTACTAACAATATGGTAGAGAAGTCTAAACTTATAATTATTTACCTATTTTACATTAGTCTAACTACTTTAGTAAATAATTTTTGAGAATAACATTCACATTAAATGCACACCTTATTTATTGCAAGCCTTAGAGATCTTTAGGATCCTTCAGGAGTTCTTCAGGAGCATTTAGGAGCTCTCAGGAGTTTTGGGACTTTAGGAGTCTTCAGGAGCTATCAAGCCAAACTAAGTCTTCAGAGTCTTCTACCTTCAGGATCTTTAGGAGCCTTCAGGAGTTCTTCAAGAGCCTTCAGGAGCTTTTAGGAGTTAACTCAGATAGACCACCATTGCTGGTTTTCAATCATCTTTTTTTTTTTTCGAAAGCAAACCACCATTTATTGGTTTTCAATTTACTTCCATTTTTCTCAAGGTAAACCACCATTTACTAGTTTTCAATTTACCTTATTTATTCATGCCTTCTTCAAAGGTTCAAAGATCTTCTCTCATGGAAGAAATATCTTCCATGAGAAAATGTTCAATTTTGTGTTGTAGATCATCTAAAAATTCGTCCTTTGATGTCAGCTTATGATATGTTTTTAGTCGATGATCATTAACTAGCATAAATTTATTTTCTCCATCAATTGGTACTAATTGGACAACTCCATTTTCAAATACGTGATCTATCTCATAGGGTCCTAACCATCTTGTATGGAATTTCCCTTTAAACTCTTCAAATCTGGAGTCAAATAATAATGCCCAATCTCCTTCCTTGAACTATCTAGACACAATATGCTTATTGTGCCATTCCTTTCTTTACTTATGAACTACCTCTGTATGTTGAAGAACCTCCATTCTCATCTCATCAAGTCTGTTGAGCTACAAAATTCTACTTTTCTCAGACTCTAGTAAATCAATTCCAACTTCTACTACAATTTTCAGTGTTCTTAATTCAAATTCTATTGGCATGACTATTTTTTTTCCATACACAAGTTCATATGGAGAAAATCCAGTTGTTGTTTTCCATGTGGTATGATCTACCCATACTACCTCATCTAGCCTCTCTTTCTAATCTGTTTTCCTTAAGAAACAGTCTTAGTCAAGATGCAGTTCTCCAATTCTCAGTTAATGAATTCAACTTGTCCATTCACCTAAGGGTGATATGGAAAAGATTTCCTATGGGTCATTTGATATCTCTGCAAAAAGACTTCCATCATTACTGATACAAACTATGGCCCTTGGTCTGAAACAATTTCTCTCAATGTACCAAATCTCTGAAGAATTTGCTTGTATAGAAATTCTGCAACCTTATCCTCTCTTGCTACTGGTAATGCTTTCACCTCAGCCCATTTTGTTGCATAATTAGTACAAAAAAGTATGTAATGCTACCCTTTGGAGGGTGGATCAACAAGTCCCACAAAATTGATTCCCCATTTTTCAAATGGTTCCAGAGCTATTTGTGGCTGAAATGGTATCTCCATTGTTGGGGCGGGTCTTCCCATCCTCTGACATTCATCATAGTGTTTAACAAAGAATGTGACATCCTTTGTCATTGATAGCCAATAATAACCAACTCCTAGGATTTTATGAACTGTTCTTACCACCTAATAGTGTCCTCCTTTAGGTTCATGATGGCAGGTGTGACTACATCATATAAATCTAACTCAGCTACACATCTGCAAAGAACATGATCAAGGCATAATTTAAATAAAATGCCATTAATCCACCGAAATCTAGAACTTTCACGAATTAACCTCTTTTTTTGTTTATGACTGAAGTGACTTGGACACTTCCCTATTACAAGGTAATTTTCCAAATCGGCAAACCATGGTGGATGAACTAAGATTGCAAATAAATGTTCATCTAGAAATTTGTCATACACTGGTTCTTGATCATTCTGCAAAATAATTCTGGAAAGGAAGTCAACAACAACATTATCCTTTCCAAGCTTATCTATGATAGTAACATCAAATTTCTGCAACAACAGTAACCATCTAATAATGCATCCACCTACTACAACTTTGCTCATCAAATATCTAATTGCAACATGGTCTGTATGTACGTAAAATTTGTACCCTGTAATATAATGCCTAAATTTGTTTATTGCATATACTATACCTATTTTTTTTCTGTTGTATAATTTCTTTCAATATGATTTATATTTTTGCTAACATAATAAATTGCATGCATGAAATCATTGTCATATTTTTGTCCTAATACTGCTCCAATAGCCAAATTGGATGCATCAAAATGTATGTGGAATGGTTCTCCCCAAACAGGTCCTTTAATAATTGGAGAAGTTGTTAAAGCTATTTTAATTGTCTCAAAAGATTTCTGACAATCTTCTATCCATACAAACTCCTCTTCTTTCTTGAGCAATGTGAACAAGGGTCCAACAATTTTACTAAATAATTCTATAAATATTCTATAATATCCAACATGCCCAAGAAAACTTTGAACACCAGTTTGGTTTTGAGGGATTTCAATATTTTTTATGATCTCAACTTTCTTGGGATCTACCTTTATCCCCTCTTTTGAGATGCGATGTCCTAGAACAATACCCCCTGTCATCATTATTCAACCTTTTTCATGATTTAAGGATAACTTGTGATCTTTACATCGTTGCAAAACATTTTCTAAGTTTTCAAGGGCATCCTCAATTTTTTTTGCATGAACAGTAAAGTCATCCATGTATACTTCAACACACATAGTGGTGAAATCTACAAAGATAGCAAGGACTACTCTTTGAAAAGTGGCAGGTGCGTTACACAGTCTAAATGGTAAAATTGTATGTGTATGTACCCCAAGGATAGGTAAAAGTAGTTTTTTATGCATCTTTAGGGGCTACTTGGATCTGATTGTATCCACTAAATCCATTAATAAAAGAGAAATAATTTCTTCTCACTAGGTTATCAAGTACTTGGTCGATGAATGGCAATGGGAAATTTTCCTTTTTTATTTCTTTATTTAATTCTCTATAATCTATGTAGACATGCCATTTAACATTTTTCTTTGGTACAATAACCAAGGTAGAAACCCACTGACTATCAGATATTGGGTAAATGAATCCTACTTTGAGTAGCTTTTCTAATTCTTTTTTAACAATGTCACAAAGAACATGATTGATCCGCCTTTGACCTTGTCTGATTGGTCTTACATCTTCGGTGTATATGTGATGACTACAAATTGAAGGATAAATTCCTCTCATATCCATGTATTCCCAAGCAAAAGCTTCGGTGTATTTTTCTAAAATATCCTTCAATTCTTTCTCTTCTGTTAGGGATAAAGGAATTAATGTTGAGAGGTTTATCTCCAGCTACTTGAATTTCTTTAGTTCTATTTTTTGAATCCAGAGAATTTTCAACAAGTGTATTCAGAGGACAAGAGTGTTGTTGATGCAATGTTGCTTGAATTTTTCCTTTCTCAATTGGAGTATTGTTTTCAAGAGTAAACTCTTGTTCTTCACACTCCTCAATATGTTCAACCAAGGTAACCATAGCTAACTCAATAATTCCATCACCTTTTGATTCTAAATCTTCATCAACCCATAGTTGAGTATATGGTTGAATTGGTGGTTGTGCTGGTGGATAGAGTGACAATTCTTTTGCTTTTGACCATTTGAAATAATCATACTTCCATGTATACAATCAATTAAGGCAGCAGTAGTAGCCAACCATGGTCTTCCTAAGATGATTGGATAACCAAAATCTTTCTTTCTGGCTTTAAGAACCAAAAATTCAAATAGATAATCCCATGTGTCAATGGTGACCATGATTTCTTCTATTATACCTTTTGGTCAGCTAAATGTAAAATAGTTGTTGTTGGTTAAATAGTTGTCATTCCTAGCATTTCGATAGTATCAGATGTGATACCATTTATGGTAGCTCCCAAATCAATTAGAATATTTGATATCTCTTTTCCATTAATACTCAGAGTTATTATAGGACTACCCAGATCATTATATTTTTGTGGAAGCAATCTTCCTGATAGCACATCAGTGACTTTTGTCCCTATTTGAATTGTGAAAGGTAATTTATTTTTCCTCCCTATATTTTTCATGCAAAGGGATTTGACTAATTAATTTATCTCTGGTATGTCTTTAATGGCCTATAATAATGGTATTTCAATGTTAATCTTCTTCAACTCACAAATAAGTTGAGAATCAATGCCATTCATGTAATTGGGTTGAGAGATTTTAGGAGTAAATTTTTCTTCCTTCAATCTCTTAGGGTAAGGTGCATGATTGACATATTATTCTTCCTTAAAGTTGTGTTTCTCTACTGAATTCTCGTTATCTTCCTCACCTTCTTGAACTTTTTCTACTAGGCTAGATTGAATAGTTCAATTTCTCAATTGAATATCATTAGCATCAATAACGTTCAAATTAGAAGGATTTGCATCATTATGGGTATTTCTCGGATTTGCAACCGATTGAGCTGGAAATTGAGGTTGGGTTACCTGGTCATTAGTTGCATTAGGGGAATTTATTGCTGGAGATGTTTGTCCCTAGGGACGTTTTTTCCCCTAATTTTTCCATGGTTGGAACTGTATCTAATTTTTTTGCCATGGGGGCTGATTTGACTGCCACTGTGGCTACTAAATTAGCTTGCCATTGTGACTGGTTCCATTAGGGATTCATCCATTTAGGTTGATCCCAATATGTAGGTGGTGGTTGTGGTTGATATTGAGGGTTCCATTGGTTTTGGTTTTTCCAAAGGTTTTGATTCCAGTTAGATGTAGAACATACTATCTTTGATTAGCATTGTATCCTATGTTTTGAGGTCTCTGGCTGACATAATTAAACTCTTCTTCTATCATAGGTAGTTTATTTAGATTGCTCTTAATTCCAGCCAAAATATCACAGGAACTTGTTGAGTGTCATTTCTCACAAATCTCATAGATATCAACTTGATTCAATGGACATTCTCTTAAAAGGTGTTTTCCCCTACACATGGAACAATAAATAGACAAAGGTTCAGTGTTCTTCTTATCTCCCTGCATGTTGAGATGAAGAAGTAAATCAGTCTTCATGTTTTCTAATTCCTTCATTACTTCTGACACATGAGTAGTATGAGCCTTGTTTCTTTTGGAGTTTCTTGTTCCTACCCTAGTTCTAGAGTAGTTTCAACATATTTCAATAATACCATCCAAGGAAAGATTTTTAATGTCTCCCTTCCCCATTAGATTCAATGAATCTCTTGACTCATCATCAATTCCTCTCAAATTTTTTTTTAACTAATTTCATTATCCAACCCATTAGTACACCTTTGATGCACAAATTGGAATCTATCAACATAATCCTCTATACTTTTTTCCTCCATTTGTCATATTCAAAAAAATTCCTCCTTCCTATGTCTTACTTAATAGTAATCTTGGTATTTATCCAAGAACTTAGTTTCCATTTGCTGCCAAGTCCCAATTGTCCGTGCTCCTAAACCCATGAACCATCATAAAGTTGACCCTTTCAAGGTAGAAGGAAATAAATTTAACTTCTAGTTATCATTTGTGTAATCATAGGTCTGACATAGAACTTTGAATTCAAACTTAAATTGCTCAGGATCTTTTGAAGTTTTTCCCCTGAAGGTAGGAAAAACTAAGGGTGAAATTTTCTTCATAGGAGGCTCACCAATCCGTCTTTCAAGATTTATAGGATATGAAAAGGTCCTATTTTCTGGTGGATGTTTTGGTTGGTCACCCATTTCTTCTTCCTAAAATGGATCTCTATTTTCTTCTTGATTTTTGATATGATCTTCTTGATGATCTTCTTGATTTTTGATGTGATGTTGTTGAATATCCTCTTCCTGATCAAAATCAATATTTCTTCAAAAATAAATATTTCATGGAAGAAACCTCCCTAGATGGTTTCTATTTTGTCTCATCTATAATTCAAGTTTATCTTCCTTATCAACACTAAGCTTCACACTTAATAGCCAAATATTTTAATCCCCAACAATGACACCAAAAATGATGGGAAAGGTTATTGATGCCACAACTTGCATCATTTAGTCAATTAATTATCGAACCAAGTGCATCTTAGAGCTATATGTGATAAGGATGTTTGTCACTGACTTTTGGGGGGGTTTGCATTGTAAATGGTGACTTGAGGTGTTGAGTTTCCTCCTTTAGGAGCTCTTCAGGAGCTCTTTAGGAGCTCTCAGGAGCTGAACTTTAATGACTAATTCCTAAGGATTGATTCTATCTTATTTCCTAATTTAAAGTTTTGTCGACTTATTTCTGACTTCATTTGATTTGATTGAGAATGATTCATGGAAAAGACTAACGTTTATCTTAATTCTTAATCTAGAATTAGAAATCCAATTTTAATTCTAATTTACTTCAAAACAAATCTATTAAGATTTGTTGGAAAATAAATGCTCTTTTAAAGAAAATAAATAAATTGCAACGAAATAATGATTAATCTAGAAAACATGAATACTAATTTCCATGAACAGATTTCCAACAAACTTCAATTTTGTCTTTCCATAAGTTCCTATCATTTCTTCGATTAAACTTAACAGATAATTACCAAACTTAATTCCTACAAACAACATCTAAATTTGATTAACTTAATAACCCTTTCAAATACTTTAACAAACTACTCTAGCCATGATAAACTAAACTTAAAAGTGTTTTAATACAATTGCTGAAAATGATTTATTGAAACTTAACATTTTAGATTTAACATCTAACACTTCCAGATTTAATATTAATGAACAAAAATAACATAAACTCTAAAAAATACCACACAAGATCAATTCCTTTGGTTGAGCAAGCCCTGCTCTTCCTTTTGTAAGATCTCTTAACACAGTAATTTGAGTTAACTTCTTATCTTCATTCAAATTGATCAAATCAAGATGCAAAATAGAGTATTGTAACCATTATAAGATTTCTAACTAAAAATTATCTAACTCCTATCTAAAATCTAAAACATGGATATTTATAACTATATCCTTATTGAATTCACAATATGGCAATAACCACCAAGATTAAAAGGAATTTAAACTAAATATTAAAATAAAAATAAAGAACTAAAATGGGACTAAGAATAGACATAGAGAAATATACTAGATCAGCGTTGGGACTAGAAGTTCCTAAATTGACTAAAAAGAAGTTGATTTGGACTTGAGTGATTCATCATCTAGCTGGGCCGATCAATGGTGTGATTGTCTTCATTTGATTAAACATGGAGTTTAACTCATCATCAGTCTTTTGAATACCTTGAATAAAACCATTAAGAAAAGGATTCCAATATTGACAATAAAAGATTAAAGCTACATAATTATCTCATCAACATCATCACAAAAGCAACACATTTAACATAAAGCATTACCTCAAATATATCTACCAAATTAGCCAGACATAAAGCAAAGTAAGTAAATATATTAGTCTATAGTCTACTGCGAGTTATGTTAATTAACAAAAATAACAAGTCTTTTAAGCATAAAATGACTTAATTGAAAGTATCTTTGAGCCTCTCATCATACATTGTTTGCAAAACAAGGACAAACAACTAAGAGGGGGGGTTTGAATTAGTTGTCACATAATATTAAACTTTTCAAACTTTACTTAACTTAATCTTAGATCTGATGAATGAACAAAAAACCACAAACAATTAACACATCAAATTCACAAAGAACACCAATATTTTTTTTACATGGAAACCCTGTTAGGGGAAAAACCATGGTGGATGTTAGTCCACAATATTATACGTTGTTAAATATATAATGAAAATAATAATGGGAATGCACATGCATTTAAGCACACTACCTAGAGCTCAATTCTCAAATACAATAGGGTTCACTGCCCAATAATACAAAGTAAATAGGATTAAATCCAGAGGGTATGAACTAAGAAAATAGCTTCTACACAAGCCTGATTATAGTTCAAGTTAAGCACAAGAAAAATCCTTCACTCATCACTTTCACTCTGCTCAACAATCGAATGGATAGATCAATGTTCACACACTTACACTATCTCTAGCTTTTCTCACTTCGTACACACACAAATTTTGCACAAGAAACCACTCTTATATATTTGTATTATGGAATTACAACAACCACTTTTTTTGCCAGAAAATATAAAACATATTTACACTGCTAACCCAAATTAACAAGTAAATTTTCAATACAAATCAAACACCATCAGCCAATATTATCATGCGACTGAAAACAATATCTTTGAGCATGCTAAACATTCAAATTTCAATCTCCAAGGATCCACAACACGTTACCACCATTATGTCAGCCAGGAACATGAAAACCCAAACATGCACAAGAAAATCTTTGACCACAAGCACACCAATCAACACAAACATACAACAATGATAGAGAATGATCTAGAAGCATCCATAAACAACAAAAAGTGACAAAGAAGCATTCAAAACAACTAAGATTACCAAAATTACACAAAATTCAATCAAGAGCACTGGCAGAGACCACAAAAACATTGTTAGAACACAACACGATCAATTCTTCATGTGTGTCTACCTCCTACAATGATTTCAAAACTGAGCTTCTATAGCCACGATTCAGAGATTGGACATCCAACCTGAATAACTATTCAATTACTATGAAGGTGCATTTAACTTGTCAACCTAGGGATGTGAACTTGAAATTGGTCAGCATTGTATGTGCACTAGGGGCTTAAGTAGTCACTGCATGCTACAACTAATAAACATAATGCTAGAAACAAGTAATAGAAAGGAAGTGAAAAAAATGCTAAACATCAATCAACAACTATGCTTAAACTGAAACACAAAGTAGGAGTGAAAATATGCATAGCAAATAGGGACTACTATGTTCACTTTGGCTACAAGAACAGACACAGAATGGACTTCTAGTGGCTGCAAGAATAGTCAATGTCAGATTTTAAGCTAAGTATCAAATAGTAGGTAAATACTAAACTAATGCTAAACTAAGAGAATAGATTACTCACCAAGTGGGCTCCCTTGGATAAGTATCCTCTAAGCTAATAGAAACTCAAATGCTCAAGTTTGAACTTTATTTTCATTCACTGTAAATTGTGCATACAAAGAGTAATGTGTTTGTATTATTGAAAATGAGAGTACAATGTAAGATCATGCATCCCCAAAAGAAGGAGTATCAAATTATTATTTATACTATAGCTAACTAGGCAGTCAACTCCACGACTAGGAGGACACCATTTAGGGAAAGCAAGAGAAAGTGGAGGGACATTGGTTATGCATGCATGGAATCCGGCCAGACATGCAAGTCAAGCACAGACCCAACATAGTAGTAATGCCCATGTATGCTCGATCATTAAGGTCCACTACAAGGCATTTACATTCAATTGCATGAAGATTCTCTGTTGTCAGTTTCCTTTGAGCTAGATCAGCTCCTTAATTGGACGTTATGGTGCATGCCCAACCAGAGGTGTCTTCCATAACTTGGTGTATTAAATCTACAGTCCAAGGTTAGTACGCATAATAATTGCATATCAATAACCACTCTAAGAAACACTCATTAATTGCATGAAAAATCAGCATAGACAACCCACATATTATGCCAAACATCATTAAAGCTTGAAGAGATAGGGTAATGTCAAATATCAATGGTTTGAGGGAAAAATTATGCCCATACCATCATTTAAGAATTAAAATCCATGACATCAATAAGCAAATAGACTATAGATTCAAGACCAAAAACTAGGCTCATCACTCCCCCCAACCTAACATTTTTCTAGTCCTCCAACTGAGGAAGAAGTGCTCTTTTGCTTGGTCAAAGCTCTAAAATTTGCAACTGAGAGTTGTTTGACATCAATGGCTGTAGTACAAGAGTTAAGATCCTAATAAAATCCTCCCAATCTATCAAATCTATCTCATCTTTGCCTTTATGTGGCAATATCACTTTAGTAGAATCTAAAATTCAAAATAGGCCACACGAGCATGGGTGGCTGAAAATTTAGGGGAAGCCAATGGTGTCCCACCCTCGGGGGTTCTCTACATTCCATAATCTCTGGTACTAAGGTTGCCATATCATCTACCCTCTGCTTCAGGGTGGTGATTTCTGCATTTTTCTTTGCAATTTCTTCATCCTTCTTTTGAATTTCCTCTTTTAACTTCTATTTTTCCATTCTCCATTCTTCCTCCCTTCTTTGTACCTCTATCCAAAGATTTAAAATTGTTGAATGTACTAAAAAATCAAGAGGTTTATGGATGGATACTAGTCTTTTTGTTGATGATGGTTCCTCATATGGCATTACTTGCATAAACTCATGCTATCCAATTATCTCTAGCTATAAGGGTGATGTTTATTTCTCTTTTTGTCGTAGGGGCTCTTGTTCTTGCTATGGTTGCAGGAACTCTTGCTCTAGTTTTGGTTGTTGGTATAGGACTTCCTATTGCAGGACCTTTTGCTTGTGTTGCAGGAGGTTTTGACTTTCCTCCAATTCCTCTACAATGTTAGCAAGATCAACCAGTGTTATTTTTATTGCTCCCTTAAATATTCCTTCCTCTTTACCTTTTTCAACATGCTCCAACCCCATTGGAGCTTCAAGGTCCTCATGTGGAGTTTCATCAAGTTTAAGGATTTCCTGCACATATTTGAGTAGTCTTGATCTCCTATGAGGCCCTTCACGTCTTCCTTTGGCTACAGGAGGAGTAGCATCAACTTTCCTCTTTTTCAAACTTGGCACTTTTATTCCTACAAGCTGTGTTTTAGCCTTCCCTTTCTTGATTTCTACCTCCCTTTTTTGTGACCTAGTTTTCATGAGGGTTTCAAGCGGAACTTCATCATCATCAAAATATAAGGAATAGCTTTCTTTTTTAGAGTGCTCCATTATAAAAGAGATAATTTCAATGGTTTCCTCTGTTGTAGGAGGATTTACACTAGGGCCAACACTAGAGGTTGAAGAACTAGGAAGGGCTTTCACCATGCTCGCCCTCCTGCTAGACCTTTGAGACTGAGGTATAGAACTAGGTGGCGAATGGTCAACATTGATAATCCCCTCATGGAAATAATCTTGATCAAACTTAATAAAATATTCCCAACTCATTCTGGAAACATCACACAGAGATTTTTCAACTAGCAACTTAATCAAGCAAACAAAATTATCCCTACCTTTCTGGGTTTCAGCTGCCATGATTGAGAGAAGATTGCACAACACATTAGGTATATCCATCCTCCTCCCATGCCTTATGTGGTTCAAAAGCTTGAAATGGATAGAATGCAAGTTTGAATGGTGAATCTCACAAGTAATTTATTTGATGACATACACAACTATCTACTTCCATGGCTTAGGCAGAGACATTCTTTTTGCACCATGTTTGTCTATGTTCAACAGGGGGTCGTTTGGCTCTGTAAATTCAGCCCTGGCTGACGTAGGGTCTCTGGAAATAGGGTAATTTTCACCATCAGTAGGTAACCTCATGACTTCCACAATTCTTTCCTCTGTTGCTAGGACTTCTAACCCTTTCACTATGGCTTTCCCTTCTGAAAATTTTTGGGAAAATTTGAGGGAAATGCCTTCATCAAAACCATCCAACTTCAAAAAGTAATCTATCCATCCACAATTTTGAAATGCAGCCAAGCATTGTGCATCTTGTAGTAATATATCATGCACTGTGGGTTCATTTCGAACTAACCCACCTCCCATTGTCTAAAGTCAAACAAATGCTTTGCAACTTCTTTTCAACTTTTTTGCAATTCCCCTTCTAAAAATAAAATGCACTTCCCTACAACATCTGCTAATTTCCATTTTTGGCATCGAGTGAATTTCTTTTCTATTTTTTTACCCTCTTGCTTGTAATTTAAGACTATGTTAGGGAAATAATAGTAGGAAAAGGGGTCATAAAGGGAAATTATGATAGAAAAAACCAGCGGCTGCAGTTATTGTCATTTCATTCATGCAATCAGCTCATTCTAAAATTCTAATGCAAGCTAGTATGGTTTGATACATGGACAATTAAAATTTTGCATCTTTATCGTTTCCCTCCCCCAAACCTAAATTTAGACATGTGTCCACACATGTGAGATGGGAGTGGTGATTGACAAGTAATGATGGCATTTATGTGAATACTTATGCTAGCATAAAACAATAAAATGAATGTACTTGAAAGATGATTAAAGATAGCAATTAATGTGCACATACTTGAATGTGTGGAATATTTACTACAAATATCATGGATAAAGTAATGCTTGCCTTGTTGGAAAATGGATTGAGCAATGAATGAGGATGGAATGGAATGGAATGAGGTGGAATGAAGATGGATGAGAGAGAAAGGTGGTACGGATGGGTGGATGGGTGAAGAAATGGACTTCCACATAAGTGAAAGTCTTTATTATGGAAAGTACATACCTCAATTATGCTGAAGGAGGGACACTAGATCCGCTTCCTTCAGGTACAAAAAACTCTGAGTGCTGAGTGAACTGCAACAAAAAATCTTCTTTAAAGGATGGCTTATGATATAATCTAAGGCGATGACCATTGACAAGTAATTTAAACCTAAAAAGGTCAATGGTGGTAAGCTAAATAGCTCCATTTGGAAAGACCTCAACAACTTCATACAATCTGAGCCACCTTGTCTATGATTTCCTTGCATTATCCTGGTATCTTGAGTCATAGAGAAAGGCCCAATCTCCTGGTTTGAACTTCTTCTTTTTTGATAAATTTATCATGACACTTAATTCTCTGATTCTGTATTACTTCAGTATGTTGCAAGGTTGCTCTCCTTATCTCATCCAAAGCATTTAGCTACATGATCCTTTCTCTCTATGCTTCAGAAATATCCACCGCTAGGTCTACTGTAGTTTGCAGGGTTTTGTGTTCAAATTCAATTGGCATCATAGTTGTCTTCCCATATAGCAACTCAAATGGGGTGAAGCCTATAGTTGTTTTCCATGATGTCCTATAAGCCCAAATAGCTTCAAGTAATTTGTTTTCCCAATCTTTCCTATGAATGGCTATTGTTTTAGTCAAAATGACGTCAATTTCTCAGTTTGTCACCTTAACTTGGCCATTAGCCTAGGGATGATAAGGAGTAGATTTTTTGTGCCTAATATTATACTCATTTACTAAGGCTGCAATAAGAGTTGATGTGAATTGTGGCCCCTAATCAGTGACTATTTCTCTTGGAACTCCATATCTTGTGAAAATATCCTCATAAAGAAACTATGCCACTTTGTTATCTTTTTCATGCTTCATGGCTTTGAATTCTATCCATTTTGTTACATAGTTAGTACATACCAATATGTAAGACTTACCATTTGATGGAGGGTCAATTGGTCCCACGAAATCTAATCTCCACTTGTCAAAAGGAGTGATTACTATCTTGGGGCACAATGGAATTTCATCATATCTGGTTGGTTTGCCCATTCTTTGACATCTATCACATTTTCTGGTATACCTCCCTGCATCTTTGTGGAGTGTTGGCTAGTAGTATCTTGTGTTCAAGATCTTCATTGTTGTCCTTTTGGCTGCAAAATTTCCTCCACATGGTTCATTATGACATGCATGCAAAATATCACAAGTCTCGTCTTCTCTTACACATCTTCTCATGACATGATCAGGTCCAGTATAAAACAAACATCCAATAATCCAAGAGAAATGAAAAGATCTTTCAACAAGTGTTCTTTTCTCTTTTGGGGAGAAATGAGAAGGAACTCTACTTGTAACCAAGAAATTGGCTATGTCAGCATACCAGGGTGTTTGTACACTAAGAGATAATAGATGTTCATCAGGAAAAGAGTCATCTATGGGTTGGTTGTCTTCTAATGTAGTCAGCCTTGAAAGAAAATCTACAACAACATTAGCTCTACCTAGCTTATCTACAATAGTTATATCAAACTCCAGCATTAATAATAACCATCTTGCCAATCTTCCTGTGATCAAAGGTTTATTCATGAGATATTTAATTGTTGCATGATTAGTATGCACAAATATTTGGTAGCTTGATATATAATGTCTAAATTTCTTTAGTGCATAAACCACTACCAACATTTTTTTCTCTATTACAGTATAATTGAATTTAGCTCCTTGTAAATTTTTGCTGACATAGTAGATAGCATTTTCAATAGTTCCTTATTTCCTAAGACTGCTCCTATGGCATAGTCCAATGCATCAATTTGAATGTGGAAGGGAAGCTCCCAATCGGATCCCTTAAGTACAAGAGCATCTATTAAGGTTGTCTTTAAAGTAGAAACTGCCTCGTCACAAGCTTCGGTCCATTGAAATTCAACATCCTTAGTGAGAAGGGTGTATAATGGTATTGCTACCTTGTTGAAATCTTTAATAAACCACCTATAGTATCCTGCATGGACCAAGAAACTCCTAACATTCTTCTATTTTGTAGATGTAGGAAGATTTGAGATTACTTCTATTTTTGCAGGGTCTACTTGAATTCCTTTGTGGGAAATGTAGTTGTCCCAAGAACTACACCTTCTTGCATCATCATAAAACATTTTTCACTATTCAAGGACAAGTTTTGATCTTCACATATTTGTAGGACCTTCTTAATATTTTCCAATGCTTGATCAAAATCAACACCATAAGTGGTGAAATCATCCATGTAAATCTCCATACAATCATGAGAGATGTCTGAAAATATACCAATAACTACCCTCTAAAATATTGCAGGTGCATTTCACAAACCAAATGGGTGTACAGAATAGGCATAGGTCTCCCATGGATAGGTAAATGTGGTCTTCTCTTGGTCTTTTGGTGCAATTTGGATCTGGTTATAGTTGTTGAATCCATCTAGAAACAAGAATTATTGTTTTCTTGCAAGTGTATCCAAAACTTGATCAATGAATGGTAAAGGTCCAAAATGATCCTTCTTAGTGGCAGCATTAAGTTCTCTGTAATCGACACAAACTCACCACTTCCCTCCTTTCTTTGGAACAATCACCAATGGAGACACCCACTAACTATCTAAAATGGGATAGATAAATCCTTCATCTAGCAATTTTTGTAGTTCTCCTTTCACAATTTCTCTTAGTGTAGGGTTAATCCTCCTTTGTGGCTATCTTACTAGAGTGTAATCATTTCTAATATAGATTCTATGTGTGAAAAGTTTAGGATCCAGTCCCTTCATATCATGATAATCCCATGCAAATGCATGCTGATGGGTTCTTAATAGATTTTCCAACAATAGTTGATGCATTGTACTCAATTTACTATTAACATTCAAATATCTTCTTTCTGACACTTGTACTTGTGCAGTCAATTCTACTATGGCTGCTTCATTAACACATGGTACCTTTAGTTCATATAGTAGAAATGTATGGAACATACCTGTTGCTATAGGGAATCCATCTACAAGAGCAGTGGCTGCAGGAACAACATCTGTAGGAACAACATCTACAAGAATAGTGGTTGTAGGAAGAACAAGTAGAAGTGTGTTGGTTGAAGTAGAAGTTGGTGTATCCCATACTCTATAATGGTTCTGAAGGATGTTAACCAACACCTTATCATCATCTTGAAGCTGCATGAAATAGCTTCTACCTAGCATCATAAGTTGTGCCATAGAATTAACTTCCTCAACCTCTTCACCAATTTGTGGCCATATAGATTATTCTTCATCGTGAGATGGTTGAGCAAGTGAATAAAGAACAAAATTTGTAATGCTCCTTCCATCTGAAATGGTCATGTAACTTGACCGACATCCAATGTAGCCATTTTTAGTAGCTAACCAAGGTCTTCCAAGGATAATGGGATACCCACCTAGTGTGGCCTTAGGGGAAAGAATCATAAAATATGTTGGATATTCCTAGGAATCTAGCACTACCACAAGATCCTCCACTACACCATCAGGCTTAATAGTAGAGCTATTTGCAAGTTGCAAGACAGTAGGAGTAGATCTCATACTTGTAATATTTAGCTATTGTAGGATGTCTCTGTTCATTACATTTATTGTTGCTCCTAAATCAATTAGAGCATTCTTCACTTGAATCCCATTTATGAAAACTTCTACCATAGGACTACCTAGATCATTATACTTGGGAATAGTCACTTTTCCCAACATGATATCAGCTAGCTGGCCCACCACATGGAATGTAGTTGGGTCTTTCTTTCTCCTTCCTAGCTTCTTAATACAAGCTTCCTTGATGGCTTTGTCGTAGATTGGGACATCTTTTATGGCCTAAAATAGAGGTATTTGAACACATATATGCTTTAGTTGATCCAAGATGTCAAAATTAGTTTCCTCCTTTTCTTCCTTCTTCTTGGTAACTTTCAATCTCTAAGGAAATGGTGGTTCTTGCTCAGTATGTTTGGCTTGGATTTGTTCAAGATTTTTAGGTGGATTTTGCTTAATAGGATCATTTAGAGGCTCCTCCTCCTCTTCCACAAGGAGCTCAATGATGATGGGCTTGGAAGGGGCTAGTAACTTGGTTCCTGAATGTAGATGGATATCACTTATACTCACAACATATGCAATAAATTGGTTTGAGTCAGCAGAATATATAGGTTGTTGTTGTGGCTTATTATTAGGATTGGGTGTGGGTTGGGCTGGTAGTTGCATTGGTTTAGGTGCATTAGGAATTGGATTAGTAGGTGGAGGCATTATGGGAGGTTGTTGAGGCCGAGAAGGTGGCTACATTAAGGTGATATTTTGGGTAGGCCATTGTTTCCCTCCTCTCCATTGATTTGTTTACTGCCAATTTCCTAGAGGTGGTTGCCAGTGTCCCTAAAATTGCTGCCAATTCCCCTGAGGTTGCTACCACTAAGGTGGAGGACTCTGATGGCTAGGCCAAGAATTTAGAGGGTTTCTCCAAGGTTGTGTTTGATACCCTCCATAACTGAGTGAATATGGGGGTTTCCATTGGTTACCAGATGAATAAGAGTTAAAATATGGTCCAACATAAGATAGTGGATCTGGTGGCATACCATGTCTAGCAACCCAAGGTTTCTTTTGTGCAACAAAGTAGACTTGGTCCTCTTCAATCTAAATTGGCTTGAACTCGGGTGGAATCTACTTATTATCTAGATTAGCGACCATCTTACATCTGCAATCCCTCTTCTTCTATCTACAATGAGGACAATACTCTGTCAGCATCATTTATGCCTCCTCTTGCTTCTTTTTAGCCTGAAGTGTATCCAGCTAAGTGGCTAGATTGTTGATAATGTCTTGCTTGAAATCTACCAGCAAATGAGTGATCTCCATTCTTGAAACTCCTCTAGTATTTGATGTACCCATGGATGATTGATAAGCTCTGCCTTTCTTTGAAGCTTCCTTGGAATAATTCTTTGAAGCTAAGTATCAAATAGTAGGTAAATACTAAACTAATGCTAAACTAAGAGAATAGATTACTCACCAAGTGGGCCCCCTTGGATAAGTATCCTCTAAGCTAATAGAAACTCAAATTCTCAACTTAGAACTTTATTTTCATTCAGTGTAAATTGTGCATACAAAGAGAAATGTGTTTGTATTACTGAAAATGAGAGTACAATGTAAGATCATTCATACCCCAAAGAAGTAGCATCAAAGTATTATTTATACTACAACTAACAAGGTAGTCAACTCCATAACTGGGAGGATGCCATTTAGGGAAAGCAAGAGAAAATGGAGTGGCGATGGTTACTCTTGCATGGAATCCGACTAGATATACAAGTCAAGTGCAGACCCAACACAGTAGTAACACCCATGTATGCTCGATTATTAAGGTCCACTACAAGGTGGTTACATTCAATTACATGAAGATTCTCTGCTGCCAACTACCTTTGACCTGGTGCGGCTCCTCAACTGGACATTATGGTGCATGCCAGCCAGAGGTTTCTTCCATAACTTGGAATATTAAATATGTAGTCCAAGGTTAGTACACATAATAACTACACATCAATAACCACTCCAAGAAACATTGATTAATTGCATACAAAATCAAAATAGACAACCCACATATTATGCCAAACATCATTAAAGCTTGTAGAGATAGGGTAATGTCAAATATCAATGGTTTGAGGGAAACATTATGCCAATACCATCATTTAAGCATTAAAATCCATGACATCAATAAGAAAATAGACTATAGATTCAAGACCGAAAACTAGGCTCATCAACGTGGACCTCTGAAACTTCTGGTAGATGAACTAGATACTCTCAACAATAAACCCTTTAGTCCACAACATCTAATATTCAACCTACAAAACAAAATACCTTCACAACTTTCACTGTTCCACTGGAAACGTGCAACTCTTCCTTTCACAATTTTCTCAATATCCTCAACATATACAACATTCAATACAATAATGCTAATAGTGTTGACATCAATGAAAACCACATATTAGCAACACAACCACATCATCTTAAAAAATTTCAACAATCTCCCCCTTTGGCATTGATGGCAACACATGATGTGAAAAATACCATCAACCTAATACACTTACTCCCCCTTAGATTCTAACTCTTCTTCACAACTTCTCTTCTCCCCAAAAAATATTTTTCACATTGTTCTTTGCCTCCTTTAACATCAATGGCAAAGGTAAGCAATACCTTTCCACATACAAGATCTGAACCACATATCTATACATCTGACTACTCCCCTTGAGTAGTAGCCACAAAACCATCAATCTAGATTAGAAGATATCTATGAAGCACATGGATTGATGCAAGTAAATGCATCTCTTAGTTTTTATCATGAGGGGTAATCACCCCTAGCATCCCTCTGAGATACTCAAAAGTATCCGTTGGCAATGGCTTAGTGAAAATTTTTGCAACCTATTCTTTGGTAGGAACATACTCTAGTCTGACTTCTTTCTAATTCACTTACTCCCTCAAGTAGTGAAACTGGATTGATATATGCTTAGTCTTAGAGTGTAGCACTAGATTCTTTGAAATGCTTATTGCACTTGAGTTGTCACAGTATATGGCAATAGGCTCTTCATATACTACCCTGATATCTTTCAGCGTCTGTTTCATCCACATTACTTGAGTACAATCATTAACAAAAACAATATACTCTTCCTCAACAGTAGATGGAGAGATGGAATTCTGCTTTTTACTCAACCAAGATACTAGATTCTTCCTTAGGAAGAAGTCACCACCACTAGTACTCTTCTTGTCATCTACATCTCCTCCCCAATCTACATCAGTATATGCACTCAAAGTAATATTATCATCATTTGGATACCAAAGCCCAAAATCAATTGTTCCTTTTAGATATCTGAATATTCTCTTTACAATAGTCACATGAGACTCTTTTGGATCAGCCTAAAATCTAGTAACCATACATACAACATTTATAATGTCTGGTCTAGTCTGAGTTAAGTAGAAAAATCTTCCAATCATTGACCTGTATCTTGTTTGATTTTCCTTAGGAGAATCATCATTCTTTGTTAACTTGCAGCCAATTACCATGGGAGTACCAACTAGCTTTGAGTCTTTCATGCCAAACTTCTTCAGTAGCTCTCTCACATATTTGGATTGAGATATGAAAATTCCATTGTCTAATTGAGTAACTTGCAATCCTAGAAATAATTTCATCTCTCCAATCATACTCCTCTCAAATTCACTCTTCATTTCATCAGCAAACTTCATACATAGGTTATCATCTCCAAAAATAATGTCATCAACAAAGACCTCAATAATTAATTCTTTATCATGATCCAACTTGAAATATAAGTTTCTATTAGCAGTACCTTTATTGAATCCAAGCTTCAGTAAGTATTTGTCCAGTCTAGCATACCAAGCTCTGGGGGCTTGCTTGAGTCCATATAGAGCTTTCTTTAATAAAAAACCCATGTCTTCCTTATTAGTCAGTTGAAATCCATCCAGTTGTTCAATATATACTCTTCTTCTAGTTCTCCATTTGGAAAGGCTAACTTCACATCCATTTGATAGAATTTATAGTTCTTATATGCAGCATAGGCAAGAAATAATCTAACAGCTTCAATTCTAGCAACATGGGCAAATGATTCTTCAAAATCAATACCTTCCATTTGTGAATACCTTTTACATACCAGTTTTGCTTTATTTTGGACCACTTTGCCATGTTCATTCAACTTATTTTGAAAGACCCATTTAGTACCAATCACATTTTTTTCTTTAGGTCTGGGAACAAGTATCCATGTATCATTATTTTCTATTTGCATCAATTCTTCCTTCATAGCTTCCATCTAGTGTTCATCTTTGTTGGCTTCATTGACATCTTTAGGTTCAATCTTGGAAATCAGACAATACTCTTCTACAATCTTTCTTCTAGTTTGCACACCTTTACTCTTATCTCCTATAATTTGATTTTTAGAATGATTTAGCTTTACATACCTTGGAACCTTGGGACTCTCTCAAACTTCTGGTTCTTTTGTTCTTTCTTCTACACTTGTACTTGTTTCTAATTCCTGACTTACTTGATTTACCAAAACAAATTGAGGTTGTTTTACTGAAACATATGGCACAATCTGAAGTTGATTCTATGTTTGAGCATTCTTTCCTTGGTTTGTATTGTCTTCATTTGAATCATATCCACAATATTTGGATGATCTAGCAGAGTCCTCATCAAATCTGACATTTTCACTTTGAACCATCTTTCTCAGTCTTCTATTATAGCACTAATAGGCCTTACTTTTAGTAGAGTAACCTAGAAATATTCCTTCATCACTTCTTGCATCAAATTTTCCTATATCCTCATCTCTCTTAATGTAGCATTTGCTTCCAAAGATCTTGAAATACTTAACAGTAGGCTTATAACAAAACCATAGTTCAAAAGGAGTCTTACCAGAATTACCATTGACATTTACCTAGTTCAAAGTGTACATAGCAGTGCTTACAACTTCACTCCAATAGATGTGAGGCACATTTCCTTCTATCATCATTGTTCTAGCAGCATCCAAAATTGTTTTGTTCTTTCTCTCTGCAACTCCATTCTGTTGAGGGGTTTGGTGAGAAGATGACTATCTTTTGATTCCATACTCTTCACAAAAGGAATTAAATTCCTTGGAGGTGAACTCACCACCTCTTTTTGACCTTAAGCATTTGATTTTCAAACCCTTCTCATTTTTTTCCATAGCTTTGAAACTTTTGAACTTTTCTAATGCTTCACATTTTTCTCTTAAGAGAGCAACCGATATCATCCTTGAGCAATCATCAATAAGCAGCATAAAGTACCTTTCTCCATGAAGACTTCTAACTCTAGAGGGACCACATAGATCAGTATGTACCAACTCCAACAATCCATTGGTATGATGTTTGCTTTGAAAAGAAACTCTAGTCTATTTTCCCATCTAACATTCCTTGCGAATTGTGTTAGTAGGCTTTACTAGCTTAGGTAGATCTCTTACTGCTTGAGTGGAACTTACCTTGAAAATGTTATCAAAATTCACATGACACAAATGCCATAACCATCTTTCATCTACCAATAAACAAACCAGTATTCTTTCATGAAGCAATTACTTTTCCAGAGAGTATCCTACATCTTCCATCTGAAGATCATAACCCTTGTCCACCATCTATCTAACACTCAGAAAGTTGTGCTTCAAGCCTTCAACATAAATAACATCATTAGTGTTGTGCTTACCACCAAGACAAATAGATCCTCTGCCACGAATCACACCAACATTGTTATCTCCAAATCTTAGAACCCCACTTTCATACTTTTCTAAACTTAAAAATTTGATTTTTTTACCAATCATATGATGTGAGAAACCACTATCAATAACCCACTCATCCTTTTCTTCAACTCAAGCTGCAAGAGCTTTCTCAACTTTAGCATATTCAATAGCAACCAAAAAAAATTCCTTGATAGCAAGGAACACCCATTCATCCTCATTTCCATTATCTTTATCAGACTCATCATCAATCACTCCTTCTTCAACATAGTAATATTTCTTTTGAAATATAGATTTGTTAGGCTTAGACCTAGGGACTCTTTCAGGACACCTTGATGTGAAATGACCTATTTTATTACAAGAGAAACATTTAATAGGAAACACTCCTTTATACTTACCCTGTCCTCTGCCTTCTTTCTTCACAATCAATGCTTCCAATTATTCTACCTATCTTTCTTCATCTTCAAGCTGTTTCAATTCTTCATCATACTTGGATGACTTTTTGGAACACTCTCCCTGGTCATATCTTTGCTTGTTTCTTCCATATACAGTAGCCTTAAATGCAAATTCAGTCTTCAGAATAGATTCACCAAATTCACTTAACTCAAAGGAAACAAGTTTACCAATCAATGTATCTCTTGTCACATTCGTCAATGATCTGGTCTCTTCAATAGCATGAGCCTTCACTTTGTAGGAGGGAGGGAATGATCTAAGAACTTTAGCTACAATTTATTCCTCTTCTAGGATACCACTGACACATCTAATACCAATCACTAATTCATTTACTCTTTACATAAAAGAGGAAATATTTTCATCTTCACCCATCTTCAAATTTTCATACTTTCCTTTCAAACTCTGTAGCTTAGCCATCTTCACATGTACATCTCCTCCATACAAATTTTCCAGCTTCATCCAAATCTCATGAGCTATCTTCAAACCTATCACATTTGTCATTTTCGAGTTTGATAGAGCACTCAACAAAGTTTACATAGCCCTGATGTTATTCTTAGCCTCTTTAATCTCATCAGTAGTGGAATGACCATTCTGAGGAATAACATATGGATTCTTTGTAATCTTCCAGTAGGTTTCACTAATACACCTCAAATGACACTCCATTCTAGCTTTCCACAATGAGTAGTTTGTTCCATCAAATCTAGGACTATCCTTCTTGTATGATGCCATCTCGAATCACCTCAAGCTTTTAAACTTCTTTAGAGGAACCTGCTCTGATACCAATTGTTGGAAAAAAAAGGACAAACAACTGAGAGGGGGGGTGAATCAGTTCTCACAAAATATTAAAATTTTCAAACTTAACTTAATCTCAAATTTGGTGACTAAACAATAAACCACAAACAATTAACACATCAGAAACACAAAGAACACCAAGAATTTTTTTACATGGAAACCCTATTAGGGGAAAAACCATGGTGGATGTTAGTCCAAAATATTATACCCTATTAAAAGTATAATGAAAATAATAATGGGAATGCACATGCATTCAGGCACACTGCCTAAAGCTCATTGCTCAAATACAATAGGGATCACTGCCCAACAATACAAAGTAAATATGATTAAATCTAGAGGGTATGAACTAAGAAAATAGCTTCTACACAAGCCTAATTATAGTTCTAGTTAACCACAGAAAAAATCCTTCACTTTCACTCTGCTCAGCAATTGAATGAATAGATCAATGTGCGAACAATTTCATTATCTCTGGATTTTCTCACTTCACACACACAAAAACCAATTTCGCACAAGCAACCACTCTTATATATTTGTATTATGGAATTACATCAACCACTTTGTTGGCCAGAAAATATAAAACATATTTACAATGTTGACCCAAATTAACAAATAAATTTTTAATGTGAATCAAACATCGTCGGCCAATATTATTATGTGACCCAAAACAATATCTTCGAGTGCACCAACAATTCAAATTTCAATCTCCAAGGATCTGCAACATGTTACCACTATCATGTTGGCTAGGAACATGAAAACCCAAACATGCACAAGAAAAATATTTGACCACGAGCACACCAATCAATGTAGATGTACAACAATGATAGAGAATGATCTAGAAGCATCCATAAACAATAGAAACTAATAGAGAAGCATCCACAACAATTGAGATTACCATAATTACATAAAATTCAATCAGGAACACTAACAAAGACCACATAAACACTATTAGAATACAACATGATCAATTCTTCATGCAAACCTCTGAAACTTCTGGTAGATGAACTAGATACTCTCAACAATAAACCCTTTAGTCCACAATATCTGATCTTCAACGTATAGAACAAAATACCTTCATGACCTTCTCTATTCCACTAGCAACTTGCAACTCTTCCTTTCACAATTTTCTCAATATCCTCAACATACACAACATTCAATACAATAATTATAATAGTGTTTACATCAATGAAAACCACATATCAGCAACATAACCACAACATCTGACAATTTCCCAATATACATATGCATGTATGCTTGTATGTATGTATGAATGTATGTATTTAGATGTAGGGAGAATTTTAAGAGAGAGTTTTCTAGGTAGGGTGGGAGGGAGAGAGGGAGGGAGAGACCTAAGAGAGAGAGAGAGGTAGTGAGGGAGAGAGAGACCTGAGAGAGGGAGAGGGGGTGGAAGGGAGAGACCTAAGAGAGAGGGAGTGGGAGAGAAGGAGTTGGAGTGATAGGAACTTATTTAGGTAGTGTGGGAGGGATAAAGAGAGAGAGAGATAAATAGAGGGGGTGGGAGAGAGATAAAGAGAGGGTTGGGAGAGAGAGAGAGAGGGACCTAAGAGAGAGGGAGAGAGAGGGGGGAGAGGGAGATAGGGAGAGAAAGAGTTATGTATGTAGGGTTCCAGAGGGGGAGACTTGAGAGATAGGGGAGAGAGGGAGTGCAAGAGAGAGGGAGTGAGAGAGATGGAGTGAGAGAGAGACCTAAGAGAGGGAGAGGATGTGAAGGGAGTGATCTAAGAGAGAGGGAGTGTAAGAAAGGGGGATGGAGTGAGAGGGACTTATCTAGGTAGGGTGGGAGGGATAGAGAGAGAGAGCGGGGGGAGAGAGAGAGTTACCTAGGTAGGGTGCCAGAGGGAGAGACCTCAGAGAGAGGGGGTGGGAGGGAGAGACCTAAGAGATAGGGAGAGAGAGGGAGTGCTAGAGAGAGGGAGTGGGAGAAAGAGGGAGTGATGGAGAGGGAGTGGGAGGGAGATAGAGAGAGAGGAAGTGAGAGAGAGAGAGAGAGTGGTAGGGATTGACTGAGTGAGAGGTGTGTAGAAAGAGGGAGAAGGTAGAAAGAGACAATTAGAGAGGGTAGGAGAGAGTGAGGGAGAGAGAGGTGAGATGGATAAATAGAGATAAAAAGGGATAGGGGTTTAGGGTAGAGGGTTGAGGTTCCAATGTATAGGGTAGAGGATTTAATGCATAGGGTAGAGGGTTGGGGGTTTAAGCATTCAAAGGTTGAGGGTTTAAGGGTTTAAGAGTAAAGGGATGAGGTTTAGGGTTTAAGGGTTTAGGTTAAGGGATTAGGGTTCAGGGTTCAGGGTATAGGGTTGAGCATATAGGTTTCAGGGTATATGGTTGAAGTATTATGGTTGAGGATGCATAGAGTAGATGGTTGAGAATTGAGGGTTCATGGTTTAATATATATTGTAGAGGGTTGAGGGTTTAAGGTTTTAAGGGTTCATGGATTAGGGTTTAAGGGTTGAGGGTTGAGGGATTATGGTTTAATGGTTGAGGGTTGATGGATTACAGTTGAGGGATTAAGGGTTGATAGTTTCAGAGGGTTTATGGATTAAGGGTTAAGGGTCGATTAAGGGTTGAGGGTTTAGGGTTTAAGGGTTGAGGATTTAAGGTTTAAGGGTTGAGGGATTAGGGTTGAGGGATTAAGGGTTGATGGTTTATGGTGTAGGGTAGATATTTTAATGGTGTAAGGGTTGAGGGATTAGGGTAGAGGGTTTAAGGGTTTAAGGGTTTAGGGTTTAAGGGTTGAGGATTGAGGGTTTAAGGTTGAGGGTATAGGGTTAAGGGATTAGGGTTGAGGGTATATGGTTAAGGGATTAGGGTTGAGGGTCTAATGTATAGGGTATTTTGGTGTAGGTTTTTGTTTTTTCTAGTGGGTTAATTTATTTTCCCTTAGTCCTGGGTTTTTCATACACTTAATTAAGCTTGCTTAGGATAATAAATTGAGTTTATTATCTAATAACTAGGAGATAAGTGATGAGGTGTTCCCTTCCTTAAAGGGTGGAACCACTTTCCACTTTTGGTGGTCCATCTTCACTTTTTGTGGTTGATTCCTATTGGTTGGATTTGCCACCTACCTCCTCTCCTAAGTTCTATATAAACTCACTACCTAGCTTGTACTTGCATTCATTTTTGCAATACTCTTGCATCCATTCATGCATACTAGCATTGTATCTTTTCAGTTTTGAATATCTTAATGCAAATTTGTCATATTGGCACTGCATCATCTCTTGGAGTCCTGGTGTGCATTCTTTATGCTTTTCCAGTTTATGTAACTTTGATTTTCTCTTATAAAGTTCTTAGGTTATTTAATCTATTTCAAATTTCTAACACGATATCAGAGCTTTTGTTTTGAGAAATCTAAGTTCTTAGATTCTTCATTGATATATTGAGTTTCTTGTAAAAATCTTGTAAATTCCCGTATGCAATTCTCTTGCGTTCTTGAACGATCTGGAGAATCAAAAAGGATTTGCAAATATTTAACTACCTCTTTATTTTGCATATGTTTTTTGTGAGATCCGGGTGATTGCAACATTTTTGGTTATACTAGCAGCTTTTTTAACTATTCCAACGTGTCCAAAAGGCTCGAGAAAGTTAGATTTGGCTTTTGTTTCATCCAAATTAGTGATCATTTGGCATAGTTGTAAGCAGGGGTTTGAAGAAATTCGTTTTTCATTAGAGTTGTTTTTCTTTATGCTTAAAAAAGTTAGCTTCCACTCATTTTTGAGAAAAATGATTTCTGGGTTTTGTAGCCAGGGTCGAAGTATCAACTGGGTATATTTTATATTTTTCATAACTTAGACAGATCTAAAGAAAACTATTGTACACAAATTTTCGTGTGCCATTTTTTTCTCCTAGCTTAAGGTTTTAAAAAATCATTTTTTCATCTTCTACTTGCTAGATCAAAATTTTGGGTTTTATTCTTAGCTGAAAAATATTTCTGGGTTTCTATTATTGTCTACAAACAGTAGTATATTTTTCAAAAATGAAAATAGAAATAAAACTTTTTTGCTAGAAAAATTGTTTCTTGCAGGCTAAATTCAGCCAATTTTTTAAAAATTCATATCTTTTGCTTCGGGCATTGGATTTCAATAAATAAGATATCATTGGAAAGTTGGAGATGAGCACTTTCCATCCATAAAGGTATTGAGAAGATCTTTTGCCATCTTGTACCAGATATTTTAGGTTGAAGCTGTCTTGTGCCAATTTCTTCAATAGGCCATAACTTTCGCTTCGGTGCTCCAATTTTTGGAAACAAATAGGCGTTGGAAAGGTCTTGAAGAGCACTACGTAACCATAAAGCTATTTTTTCTAGATCTTGTCTTAGGTTCATTTTGCATCAGAATTTGTAATTTTGGCTATTTTGAGCCTATTGAGCATTGTATCTTGGAAAAGGCTTTGTAAATGCACTAAATTATAAAGTGCCAAACTTATAATATTTTGGGGGGGGGGTGATCCTTGATACTAGTGAAAAGGGTGGGGGTGTTCTTTGCGTTCTTGTGTTCACTTTCTTTCCACATTTCTTTTTGCATTTCTTCATCATGACTTCTACAACAATTCCTATTCTAACTACATACAACTATTTTGAGTGGAAAAAACAAATAGAAATTCACATGAGAAGACTTGGTTTGCATAGAGTAGTAATGGGAATAGAAACTGAACCAAATGAAGATGAAAAAAATTCTGAGTGGTTTAACAAATGTGATAGAGCATATGGAGAATTGTGTGTGTATGTATCTCCTGATTTACTCTTTCATTTTGAATCTTTGAATACTCCAAATGAAGTATGGAAAAAGGTAGAATCTCTTTTTGGTGCACAAGATTCTATTAGGGGTCATATGTTGGAAAACGAACTAATCACTTTAAACCTAGACAACTTGAACACAATTTGGGATTTCTTCACCAAAATGAAATCACTAGGGCTGCAACTACAATAATATGGAATTGATAAGAAAGATGAACAATTGATTCTAAGTATTCTCTCAATGCTAAGTTTTGAATATTTAGTATTTATTTCTTCCTTTTATGCTACTAAGGATGCACTTGGATCTCAATTCAAGATGCCATCATTGGATGCTTTTGCTACTCTCACACCAGAAGAGGACAAGCTAATTCAGATGTGCACTCTTAAGTATTCTAAGTCTCATGCCTTGGCTTCCAACCTTCGCACAAATGAACAAAGAGGAAAAAGTAGTAATAAGGATAAGAAGAAAAAGAATAGCAAAGAGAAGAAGAATTAGAAATCAGCTACTCCAAAAACAAATAATGAGACCTCATCTTCAAAAGGTGACAAGCCTAAGAAAGAGAGGGTAAAATTTGCTTATTGTAAGAAACCCGGTCATGATGAGCGTAAATGTTTAAAAAATAAGGTTGATCATTTGACACACATTATTGAGAAGAATAATCTCAGTGTTCCTAATTCCATCAAACAGAGTTGAGAAGAGGGTTCTCATAAGGCCAAAGAGAACAACAAAGGGAAAGGAAAGGGCAAAGCCCTTGTAGCAGTTGCTTCTCCACCATCCACATGGGTTCTTGATTCGGGTGCTTCACACCACATGGATTCAACTGAAGATGAAATTGAATATCTAGAGCCATGTTCTATGCCTTCCATTTTGA
The DNA here is from genome assembly GCA_007258455.2 of Sequoia sempervirens. Taxonomy (NCBI): domain Eukaryota; kingdom Viridiplantae; phylum Streptophyta; class Pinopsida; order Cupressales; family Cupressaceae; genus Sequoia; species Sequoia sempervirens. The sequence continues at coordinate 265,401,740 of VDFB02105785.1, forward strand.
TGGGTGATGACACTCCACTTGAGGTGTGTGGGAGAGGGTCTATTGACATGGGGGATGGCACATTTCAGGATGTTCTTTGTGTTCTCTCATTATCAACTAATCTCCTATCTATCTATCAAATCACTAACATAGGCATAGATGAGAGATTTGAGCTTACTCCTAATTTAATGGTGATTCATGAGATGTAGAATGATTCTACAGTTGCAGTTGGGAGAGTAGATCATCAGTCTCGACTTTATTTATTCCCTTACTTTTTTCTCTATCCTCCTTCGACTATTCTACCCACTCATTCAGATGATATGAGTAACTTTTGGCATCAACGGTTTGGTCACTTGAGCTACCACTACCTGTAACAGCTCAACAAATAGGACATGGTTATAGTATTTCCTATAGTTTGCTATTCTAAAGTTGTTTGTCATGGTTGCATTCTTGGAAAACATCTTGAAGAGAAGTTTGAAAAATGCAAAGATTGGAGAGCCTCACATCTTTTGGAGTTGGTACATAGTGATTTTATAGGGCCATTTCCACAACCATCTTTCAGTAGAGCCTGATATGTTTTGACATTCATTGATGATTTCTCCAAGTACACTATTATATACTTTCTCATAAAAAAGTCTAAAGTATTTGATTAATTCTTGGAGTATAAGGCTTTTATAGAGAAACAAACTATATAATCTATCAAAGTTCTACGTACAGATAATGGGGGGAATATGTCAACCATAGGTTTGTATAGTATTGTGCTTCAGAGGGAATTGATTTGTAGCATATAGCCCCCTATAGTCCTCAATAGAATGGAGTTGCAGAATGGAATAATCGGTCCTTGAAAGAGATGGCTAATTGTATGATTCACTCAAAGTATTTGACATCACCTTTCTTGGAAGAAGGCATTAATTGTGCATGTTATATCTAGAACCGAGTTCCCTACAAAGTTGTGAAGAGAGTAACTCCTTGTCAAGCTTGGACTAGTTAGAAACCATTAGTTAAGCAATTTCGAGTGTTTGGATCTAATGCATAGGCTCACATTCCAGTAGAGAAATGCAAGGCTATGGATTTGTAGAGCAAGCCTTGCATATTTTTTTGTTACCCTAATGATGTCAAAGGCTACAGGCTTCTTCATCCTACCACACATGAGTTATTCATTAAGAGGAGTGTTCAGTTTGAGGAGAGTACTTCTAGTCCTTCTCTCAAAACTTCTCCTACCACCATCAACTTGGAGTTCTTGTATCATGATGATAGTTCTTCAAAGGTTCATAATACATCAGATCATGATGAGGTGTCTTCTTCCTCCACTTTAGATGATGAGAGTGATCATGAGGATGTACACAGTTCATCTTTGAAGGATAATGATTCTCCTCTAGAGTTTCCTCCTGCAGCCATAGGGCCTCTTTGGGCTCATCAGACTTTACAGTCAACAGGTGATTGGGTACACGATCCATTAGATCATAGGAGAACAAGATCACAATTTTAGGATGCTCCACATGCCTTCCTTGCTTCAGCTTCCGATCCACAAAATTTTTTGGGAAGCTTCTAGTGTCCTCGAGTGGGATGCAACCATGCAAGAAGAGTTTAGTTCCTTGGAGAGGAACCACATTTGGGATCTTGTCCCACTTCCTAAGGGAAGAATATTTGTTCAATGCAAGTGGGTCTACCGAACAAAATATGGAAAAAATGGGTCTATTGACAAGCATAAGGCTCACTTGGTTGCCAAAGGATTATCCCAAGTTCTAGGGATTGACTACTTTGAGACCTTTGCACCAATCGCCAAATTGAATTCCATTCGACTTGTTCTTAACATAGCTACATCACATAGATGGGATGTTCATTAGATGGATGTGAAGAGTACTTTTCTTCACAGTGATCTTTAGGAGGAGATATATATGGAGAAACCATAGGGGTTTGCTCAGGATTCTCCACTTGTTTGTCATCTTTGAAAGTATCTCTATGGCCTCAAATAGGCCCCTTAGGCTTGGTACGCCAAGATGGACTCCTTCATTTTGACATTGGGATTTGCTCGATGCCATTTTGATCCTAATGTTTATATATTGCAGCAGGATGGTACTCACACCTTCTTGGTTTTCTACGTTGATGACTTGTTGATCACAAGGAGTCACTCATCCACCATTCAGGCAATGAAAACCACCCTTCATGATCAATTTTTGATGTCAGACTTGGGCTTGTTGCACTACTTCTTGGGGATTGAGATCACCCAGTCTTCCTCAGGTATCACTCTTACACAGTGTAAGTATGCACTTGACATGCTCTAGAGATTTCACATGGCTAATTGTAAGCGTGCACCAACTCCATTTTTGTGAGGGGTCAAGTTTGAGGCTAAGTATTCTTCACCCTTGGTTGATGGCACTTTGTATCGATAGCTTGTTGGTAGTCTCATCTATCTGACTCATACAAGGCCCAAATTTTCATATGTAGTAGGAATGGTCTCTCAACTCATGTAGGAGCCACATGAGCTACACTAGAAAGCAGCTAAGTGGATTCTTCACTACATCAAGGGTAGTCACAATTATGGGATTCATTATGCAGCGAGTGTGGATTTTGACTTGGTGGGGAAAAAAAATTCAAATTGGGTAGGTGATTCTTAGGATTGCAAGTCTACTTTAGGGTATCACTTCTCCCTTGGTTCTGATCTAGTTTGTTGGTCAAGCAAGAAGGAGTCTACTATTGCTCTTTCATCTATAGAGGCTGAGTATCGAGGATAATTTAATGTTGCTATTGAGTTCATTTGGCTTAAGAACATTCTCACTGATTTTGGCATTCCCTTCTGGAAGCCCATAGTCATCCATTGTGACAACCAGAGTGTGACTTAGACCTCTCACAATCTGGTCCATCATCAGCAAACCAAGCACATCGAGATACACATGTACTACATCCGGGAGCTAATTCATAGTGAGATCATTGATCTCAAGTACTATCTGACATTAGATCAAACTACATACATCTTCACCAAACCCTTCACTGATAGAAAGTTCCTTCATTTGTGATCTTTGCTTGGGGTACAATTGTTTTCATCCATGGGGGGGTCTACTTAGTCCTTTTTTTTTTTTCCATCTCTCTTTTGGGGATGAGTTTTGTCCCACTGATTTTTCTCCTTTTCTCTGGTTGTGAGATATTTCTCTACATTGCATTTGTACATGGGTACCTAACATGGCCTAGTTATCGAGACCCAACATCTTTTACATCCTCCTAAGTTGTGCTTAAGGGGGGGTGTTGGTGTAGGTTTTCATTTTTCCTAGTGGGTTAATTTATTTTCCCTTAGTCCTAGCTTTTTCCTACACTTAATTAAGCTTTCTTAGGATAATAAAGTGAGTTTATTATCTAATAACTAGGAGATAAGTGATGAGGTGTTCCCTTCCTTAAAGGGTGGAACCACTTTCCACTTTTGGTAGTATCCTCCACTTTTGGTGGTCCATACTTTCCACCTTTCATGGCCATTTCCACTTTTGGTGTTCCATCTCCACTTTTTGTGGTTGATTCCTATTGGTTGGATTTTCCACCTACCTCCTCTCCTAAGTTCTATATAAACTCACTACCTAGCTTGTACTTGCATTCATTCTTGCAATACTCTTGCATTCATTCATGCATATTGGCATTGTATCTTTTCAACTATGAAGCTTTTAATGAATTTTGTCATATTGACATTGCATCATCTCTCAGAGTCCTGGTGTGCATTCTTTATGCTTTTCTAGTTTATGTAGCTTTGATTTTCTCTTATAAAGTTCTTGAGTTATTCAATCTATTTCAGATTTCCAACACAGTAGAGGGTATAAGAGTTGAGGGTTTAGGGTTTAAGGGTTGAGGATTAAAGGATTATGGTTGATGGTTTAGGGTTTAAGGGTTGAGGGTTTAGGGATTAGGGTTGAGGGATTAAGGGCTTAGGGATTACAGGTTGAGGGTTGAGGGTTTAGGGTAGATGTTTAAGGGTTTAAGGGTTGATGGCTTCAGTTTGAGGGATTAGAGTTGAGAGTTTTGGGTATTGAATTGAGGGTAGAGGGTTGAGGGTTGAGGGTTTAAAGTTTAAGGGTTGAGGGATTAGGTTTGAGGGATTAGGGTTGAGGGTTTAGGGTATTAGATAGAGGGTAGAGGTAGAGGGTTGAGGGTTTAGGGTTGAGGGTTGAGGGTTGAGGGTTTAAGGGTTTAAGAGTTAAGGGTATATGGTTGATGGATTAGGGTAGATAGTTTAAAGGCTTAGGGAGGGAGAGAGAGGTGAGATAGATAGATATAGAGATAGGGATAGTGGTTGAGGGTATAGGGTGTAGGATTAGGGTTGAGGTTCTAATGTCTAGAGTAGAGGGTTTAATGTATAGGGTAGAGGGTTGATGGTTTAAGCATTTAAGGATTGAGGGGTTAAGGGATGAGGGTTTAAGGGTTTAATAGTTAAGGGATGAGGTTTAGGGTTTAAGGGTGTAGGGTTGAGGGATTAGGGTTGAGGGTTGAGGGTATAGGTTTTAGTATATAGGTTTCAAGGTATATGGTTGAGGGATTATGGTTGAGGATCTAATGTATAGGGTAGATGGTTGAGAATTGAGGGTTTAGGGTTTAATATATATTGTAGGGGGTAGAGGGTTGAAGGTTTAAGGGTTTAAGGGTTGAGGGATTAAGGTTTAAGGGTTGAGGGTTGAGGGATTAGGACTTAAGAGTTAAGGGTTGAGGGATTAGGGTTGAGGGATTAAGGGTTGAGGGTTAAGGGCTTAGGGTAGAGAGATTAAGGGTTGAGGGATTAGGGTTG
>VDFB02105785.1:265407423-265472946 GCA_007258455.2 Sequoia sempervirens
GAGAGAGATAAAAGGAATGAGAAAGAGAGACTTGAGAGAGGGAAAGGGAGAGAGGGAGATGTTATAATTATGAAACAAGCACAAAACCATGAGCTCCAGGATCAAACAACAAACAAATACAGCTTCCACACAAGAGATCTACAAACAATATATACAATATTCCTCAACAAGAAAATACCTACAGGATTAAATAATTACAAAAGAGAATGAATTCTTAATGAGAGAAACCCTAATGATAAAAGGGATTAGATCATGAAAAGTGTCAACATCTTATGTGATGAGACGAATTGATCTATTATTAGCTCTATAGTTAACATAAACAAAGCATTGAGTTAACTAATAAAGAAAACCTAAGTTTAGTTTAAGTGCATGATAATTAGAATAATAATTAATTAAAGATTAATATATTATTAGCTAACACATGATAAATCTAATACCCCCTTAAGATGAACTTATGGAGTAGTTAAACAACTCTAAAAATAGAACGCATGATGGGTCCTTGCAAAAAAGGCCATGTAAGGTACCCATGTACAAATAGAAGATCTCTCTAATGCAAAGAAATAGAGAAAACCTCATGGGAAAAAATCTACTCCAAAAAGAGATGAAAACCAAGTGAAGGAATGAAGAATCCTCTAAACAAGAGTGAAGGATGAAGAATCCTCCAACACAAAGTTGTCCCAAAAGATAGGGACACATGATAAACGAAAAAACACCATTGAAGCATGAAGAAGCTGCAAACATTGTCTAAGAATGATTGTTGTAATTCCAAAACAAGAACCTCTATTTAAATAGATCAGGATCAAGAAAAGAATATGTATGAGTTCCCCCAACAACACTACTTGAATCAAATGGAAACAAAGGAAAACACTTGGAACTCAAATATACAGATGGAACAAGTACCAAAAGTTTGACAAACTGATCAAGTGAAAATGGAAGGTCAGCTCCAAAAAGAAAGAATGAAAAAATTTTCTACATGGTAAGTGATCCATCTCATTGAAATGTAGCAAATGCATCTGATAGTACATAATAACAAATATTGTATACATATCTGACTCCAATGTGAAACCAAAGAATCATTAGCACCAATAGTAGAAACGCCCCCTTAATGCTGAAATGGGGGAGGTGTGATAGGTACACTGATACTGAATGCAAGAAATAAGTGAATGAAGAAGAATCAGAAACATCTGAATGTGCAAACATAAAAGTACCAAAACATATAAAGGGTGTGTAAAAAAAAGGAACATAGGAATGAGGTTGTTTTCATTGAAGGGACACTCATTTGACAAAGGTATGATAGAAAACAAAGGAAAAACATCAAAACCCCTCATGGCACTTTATATGATAGTGCAAGTACAATAAAGTACAAAGTGATGTACAAGATCCTAATAATCATGTGTAATATAGTGGAACTTTATTTCAATGTGTTTACAAAAAAACAAGTGCATACAATGGGAGCCCATAATGTCCAAAAAAGTACTAGGGTATGTGCAGGATCATCATGGAAAAAATAGGCCCTTAAGTGGCAAAAAATTCAGAAAAATCAGAGTTAGGAAACTTGACAAAAAAATTTGAATAAGTTATCTATATTATTTCAAAAATATGTAAGAATAGAATTTGTAGCAAATTGAATGTAGTTTCTAAACTACTCAGTTTATTTAAAAAAAACTATCAATGCAATACTGTAGGTGTCGACTAAAATTGATAATTTTTTATAAGATTTTAGACATAAATAGAAGACTCATGTCTAGATGTGATGCATATTTTTGTAATTTTTTTCAAGTACTTTTAAAAAATAAAAAACTTGTAACTAACCATGCTTAAAATAAACATAGAATGTGATATGTTTTGATTCAAAAATGTGATAGAAAGCTATAGATGTTTTAATCAGCCTGGTAGTCACCAAATGAAAAAATGAAGTACACAAAAAAATATGCACACCATGATTACAAAACATGCACTACCCAAAAAGGAGTTTGGATCATACTGAAGATATGGTTCGTTAAAGTCTCCAAAATGAGAACTGAACAGTAACAACACTAAGAAAATAGAATTCTAGAAAAAATTAGAAGTCCAAACTAGAAAACACTTGAACCATCGTGAAGAGCTCAAAATTTTATCCTGTTTCAAAAAAAATTGCACAGGAAAATATCGCCATATGACCAAGATATGGCTTTGTGAAGATAGGGTGTAGATCTAAAAATCCCAATGAAGAGGGGCTAAGTAGGGCAAAAAAGAACTCCTCCATCAAAGTTAGCAGAAATACCTCCAAAATTGGAGGTCCTCCAATTTTAGTAGTCTGGGAAAAAATCTCCTCAAACTAGATACATGTGGATTTTATTTTGCAAACAAATGCAAAAAATGATGTGCCTTTTTATTTATTTTTAAAGTAAGAAAAGGACTAAAAAAACTTTATATATTTATAAATAAATAAATAAATATATATATATATATATATATTTTTTATATAAAAAAATATTAAAAATATTTTTAAAAATAATAATTAAAAAATCCATTTTGGAAAAATTAAATTAAAAAAAACTGTGGGCAGGGCCCAAGATGGGACCACGCTTGCCACATAGTAGGGGCGGTACCACCCCATATATCTCCTCCTTCCCCTGCCCCCCATAGTGGAGGTAGGGACTTACCATTAAAAGTAATTTTAAACAAACTTAATGAATTCAAAATTTTATCCTGTTTCAAAAAAAATTGCACAGGAAAATATCGCCATATGACCAAGATATGGCTTTGTGAAGATAGGGTGTAGATCTAAAAATCCCAATGAAGAGGGGCTAAGTAGGGCAAAAAAGAACTCCTCCATCAAAGTTAGCAGAAATACCTCCAAAATTGGAGGTCCTCCAATTTTAGTAGTCTGGGAAAAAATCTCCTCAAACTAGATACATGTGGATTTTATTTTGCAAACAAATGCAAAAAATGATGTGCCTTTTTATTTATTTTTAAAGTAAGAAAAGGACTAAAAAAACTTTATATATTAAATAAATAATATATATATATATATACCATATTTTTTATATAAAAAAATATTAAAAAATATTTTTAAAAAATAATAATTAAAAAATCCATTTTGGAAAAATTAAATTAAAAAAAACTGTGGGCAGGGCCCAAGATGGGACCACGCTTGCCACATAGTGGTAGGGGCGGTACCACCCCATATCCCCTCGATCTCCTCCTTCCCCTGCCCCCCATAGTGGAGGTGGGCCCCGAGGGACTACCGACCTACCATTATGGCAGGCGACAGTACCCCTTCGGGTACCGCACCCCACCATTGGGATTAAATATTTTTTTTAACAAAATTTAAATTAAAACTTTACCAGAAAAAACCTACCACCTTTTTAAAAAGGCTCTTCAATTTTTTTATTTCTTTTTGTTTTTTAAAAATTTTGCAAGATAAAAAAAATCAATTTCTTTTAACCTAGATCCACATGCTGGGGAGGCTGTATGGCATCCCTGGCAAAAAAAAAATTCCTCAAAAACTCTTGGCACAAATTTTGGCAATTTGACAACTGATCTTAAGGTTTTCAGGCCTTCTGAGCATGATGGGAATGTCCATTTTGGCTCAAAGTGCACCAAAAAAATGCAGTTTCCCTTCAGATCTGGAAAAAAAGAAACCACTTCAAACCTGTTGGCACTCTCATTTGAGGTGACCATTTCAAAAAAATTTCCTCTGCATTTTCAGAAGTGCACTTGATGAATTTTCTTGAATGACCTACTTTGGAGTGTCATATTTTGGAGCCCGTTGATTTTGGTGTAAAACCCATTTGCACACCCACTCATGTGTCCTATGTAAGTAGGTGTGTCAATTTTCAGCTTCCCATGATGAGTTTTGACAAGGTTTTGAAAAGTGAAGCTAGAGGGTTTTGACATTTTTTCAGCTATTTGCGAATGTTCTGTTTTGCAAAGTAGTCTCCCATTTGAGCTTGCATTTTGAAACTAGTTGATCGTCAAGAGAAAATGATTGGTGTCACTATGGGATAAATTCACTACTCTATTCAATCTTGCTAGAATGTTTGAACATCTACATAAACTAGAAGAGCAATTTATTCTATGAAGGTTTATGGTGTTCAAGTTCATAGTTTGACAAATTTAATGGAGGTTGATGCATAGGGGTCTCTGCCCTGACATTGGAATGAGAAAATTTTGCACTCTTTAATAATGAAAATCAGGGTTATCATATGCAAGGGGGCATTTAAATTTGTGGGAGGGGAATTAATGTTGGCTCAGAAATGAATTGATATTGCAGAAGGGCCTGTGCATAGTTGCAAAATATGCACAAAATGGATTTATTGAAAGGACCTTAGAAACTTTGAAGCAAATATGATTGGTAGCTGCAATTATGAGCTCTACACATTCAACCATCGTGCTAGATAGGTGAATAGTACATGGGCTTATGCTATGTTTTGAAAATGATCAAGAGGCAGCCATGGTGATGGTTAAAGAAGGCATTGAGGTGAATGGAAATAGAACCAAGTGTTTGATAGGTGCTAGGTGGCATGGTCTAAAACACAAATGACTAACTCTAAACAAAGAGAGCTATTCAGGTTACGTGGAAATCCATCAAGGCATAAAGGATAAAGGATCCCAACACTGGTAGTGCGCACACAACATCTAGTTGGCCAGAGGAGAATGGGGCACCATAGAATAAGTTACCACGCTATTTAATCTGTATGATGGTTACAGTCAGCAAGTTTGGGAGATAGGCACTCTACTTGTTTGGAAAAACCCCAAATAAACAATGATCTCATGGATTGCACTGAATGGAGGATACACACCAATGATTGTTGAAATGCAATAGAAACTTCAAGAAAATATAATGTGCAGATAAGAGGAGGCACGCACGGATTGAAGGCATCATAAGGGTCTTTGGATATTTTTAAACATTGCAAAAGGCCACACACCATCATCAATAAGGAGAACAAAGGTAGGGCATATTCACATTGCATATGTTGAAATCGCTTCAGTAACTTTGAAACAAATGTAGGGTATATGCTTCCATGAAGCAAGTGAGAGAAGAATTCTCATTGGATTCTCTATGCTGCAGAATAAATCCAAAATGGTGTTTGTTGAAAGTCCATAAACTCTTAAGCACTTAAGAAAATGCAAACAATGGGCAGCCACGCCAACCATAAAGGGGTGTTGGTGTTTCAAAATGGATGCGCTAGTCAAGCAATGAGGTGAGCAGCGAATGCAAACGGCATAATGTGAACATCAATCAAAGCATAAAAGATATAGAATGCCATACCTGCCAAGCACAAAATGGATGTAAAAACCCTTCTCCTTTCCTGCCTATGCCCACCGTAGAAAGGGTGCCATTGAATAGATTGAAGAGTGCATCGATGCTATGAGTGATGCGCACAAGTGGATTGTAAAGTAGTCCCTAAAACTAAAAAAAACACATGAATGGAGGAATCAGTGCACGCCCAACTCAAAACAGATTTTGAAATTTATTGAAAATGCTTTAGACACTCTCAAGTCAAACGCCTACGTTTGTAGAAGAGAGCTCGAGTGGATTTGTTGAAACCCCTCAATAACTTTCAAGTAAATGAAATGGGTATGTGTGGCACGGTACAAGGCAGGGCCTATGTTGTAGAGTGTGTACGAAAGGTTTGGTAAAAGCTCCAAAAACTTTTAGAAAAATGGAAATGGTGCCAGCACAACAATGAATGACTTATGGGAAATGCTTTAGGAACTTGTAAATAAATGCAGTGAAGGCCACGCTCTCAGTGCCATAAAAGGATAATACATAGAAAATTTCCATTAAGAATTCCTAGCACAATAACCCCTGCCAGTGCGTATGAAGGAGAATGCCATCATGAATTCTAGCCAAATGAATCATTCAATAAATAGGAAGAACGCACATCTGCAGAGAATGCATTAAGCTTGTCAAAAGAAATGTGACATGGGAGCCACCATTAACGCACAAGAGGAGGAATGAAGAAATGGTACAAATGAATTAGGGTAAAAAGGGAAAAAATAAGATCAACGGCTTAGGATAAATGGGTAAGTGCGGCCAGATCACAACCCTTGCTTGTTGCTCGCTAATTTAAAGTGTCCATGGATTAAGTTTTGCAGGGCTGGCGAGAAGAGGGTAAGTAAATGGTGGGTCCCTGTGCTAACAATTTAATACATAAAATATAGTCTAAGTAGTCGAATGGAAAATTTTCATGCTCCGCGCTGGCTCAGGGGATAAAAATGAAAGCTCTTGAATTCCCGTGGGGTTAGCGAGATTGAGCCACCTGGATGTGGCGGGTCCAGTTGAATTTAATGCCTACAGGTAAAAGTCTTGATTGAGCCCGATGATTTAATATTTCAAGCATTTTATTTGCTTTTTACAAAAGAAAAGTATTTAATATTTTGAAAATTGCCGGTGATGAAATATTTTAAATGGTGGGCCCAATATGTGAGAGCAAGGTTGCTCGATAGAAATTTAAAGAAGGGCCTTCATTTAGATGTATGAAGGTAAAATGTATTAGATGGCTGGAGTTAAAAGGTGAGTAAAGTTGAAAGTAAAAGGCCCATGAATTAAATATTGCTTAGATGCAATATTTAATATTTTATTTTAAAAGCCAGGCTGGGGATTGAACAATGTGAAATATTTTAAAGGGAGACCAACATTTAAATTTTAATGGTCATAGGTAAAATCTTTTTATTTTTCCTAGTAAATAGATGAAGGCTCAATCTGAAATATTTAAGTGCCTTTGTTGTGTAAAATGGCACGTGAAAATGAATGGACCAGGGAAATGTTGGGGCTCAATGATTAAAAGGAAAGTAGTTGAAAATGATGCACACAAAGGAGAATATTTTGCAAAGTGAATTAAATATTCAATGTTTAAGGGATCCTTTTATTAAAACAAAGACTTTATTTGTTGAAGGTAAATAAAGTGAAACGCAACTCCAGCATAGGTAAAGAGCTAAAAAGCAAAATTTTCATGGGGAGGCAGAGATATTTTGCAGCTGTTGGTAAATGGTGAAATTCATCACATGGAAAAAAAAATTGTTGATAAACAACTAAGGCAAAACACAGATTGAGAGGAAAATTTAGTTTGTTGAGAGAGGAGAGAGGCTTTACAAAATTCTTGATCAACGATGATATAGATTCTAGATGGCAATTTCAGATCATTCTTCTGGAATTCTCTTTTCTTCTATATCTTCTTCTCTTCTCTCATTGTTCTAATTTTGGGGGTTCCAATTTCTGAAAGCTCTGCAAGTTAGGCAGAGGCTCTAGGTAGAATTGTAAAGCTAGGAGAAATGTAATTGAGTCATTAATCTAAAGTGTGTATTCTGAGTTGTGCTCTCATGTTTATATTTTAGCTAATAATTGTCTCCATTTCTGAGATGCATTACTTTTTTGGATTCAATAATAAAATTATCTGAGTCTTTTCATGCATTGAGTTACATCCATTGTTGCCTTCTATTTTGTGAATGATGTAAATGATTTAATGAATCACAAGATAAACTTATTATTCCCTATTATTTAGGGAGTAGTGTAATTACTTCAGCAAGTGTGATAGGAGTGTTGTGTTTCAGGTGGATTTGTAAAGAATAATTATCAGATGAAACTTCAGTGGTCTTGTTGTCATAATTTGATAACAGTTGCAAAGATCTTCAAATAATGTTTAACACTATAGGATGAATGTTGGTTATATGACTCCAAGCCCATTTCTTGGAACTAGTCCATTATATGCTTCTGTTGTTTTCAATTGGGTCCCAATTCTTTAAATCATAAATCATTTTAATTATGTGTTGTGAGTACTTGTATTTGCCATGTTTTCCATGCTGGTTAGTGAAATTTACTCTACGTCTTAGCCAATATTAAGTGATATTTTATGTTTCTCACTATAATTTTGGGAGAGAATTATTTGTTGAGCAATATCATGTCAATTGTGTGTCCAAATCTTTAGATGTGGTTGAAGGGTCACCCCCTAGGTTTTACAGAGCCTGAAGTGCAGGGGAAATGTGTGTTAATTTCATTTCCTATCAGTTGGCCAAATCAACCTTTGAGTCTGAGCATAAGACCTTGGATAAGTCTTTAGGATTCAACTGATCTGTTGATATTTGGAACAACAACAAAACCCTCATAGATTTGGCATCGGGAACCCAAATCAGACAAAAAAAAAGCCAAATATGACTTTCTGGACAATTTTGAATCCAATGGTGAAGTTATTTTTGTGCCAAAACATGTCTCAAGTCACCCACATCCAAAATTTGCAAAAAAGGAAAAGGGGATTCATATCTAAAGCCTACAACCCTTGTTGAAGGAAAAACCTCATAAATTGAGAAGGGTTCGATAAAACCATGCTTTGATACCATGTTAGAATTGTGAAACAAGGACAAAACCACGATCCACAGGATCAAACAATGAACAACAACACCTTCTACACATGAGATCTGCAAACAATATATGTAATATTCCTCAACAAGAAAAAGCTATAGAAGCAAGAGACTCTTAAGAAGATATGAAAGCTCAAAAGATAATTATAATGAGGGTTGAGTGCTTTATAGGAGAAAAACCATAAATGGTACTCACTTCAGTTAACAAAAAAACACTTAGTTAATTGACTAAAGTAATCCTAAGTTTAGCTTAAGTGGATGAGAATAAATTAAACTAATAATCAATTAAAGATTAATTAATTATTAGCTAATGCATGATAACTCTAACAAGAGAGGGAGTGGGAGATAGAGGGAGAGGAGAGAGATAGAGGGAGTGTGAGAGAGACTTGAGAGAGGGAGAGAGGGTTGGAGGGAGAGACTTGAGAGAGAGAGATAGATAGAGAGAGAGAGAGAGAGAGAGAGAGAGAGAGCTGAGAGATGGAGGGAGTGAAAGAGGAAGAGAGAGGGAGTGGGAGAGAGATATATTAGGTCTTAGGGTTCAAGGGACAATGTATCAAGGGTTTTTGTAGTATAGGGTTGAGGGTTTAGGGTTAAGTGAGAGACCTAGATGGCTAAGTGGGGATGGATGGCTAAGGATATAGAGAGAAGAAACCTATAGAAAATCAACATTTTCATAACGTGAGCGCATTTTGAAGAATTTGATATGTAATTGTTTGTATATCAAGACAAAACACACTCGTGTTATAACACAAGCATGTTTTGGCTTAATCTAAAAAGGTAAAAAATTCAAGACACCTGTGATCTACAGGCCCACATTCTTTATATTCTCCTGGTTATGCATGTGTTTTGACAAAATGAAGCTTTTTGATGCATTTGTGAAGTGTTCATAAATTTCTTTCACATTCTACCACCTTTTTATAAACTTTCCACCACCTTTGCATGAAATAATAGAGTTTTCACTTAGAATTTGATATATATCAATTCAAGTCTCAATTCCATTCAAGAGTGATATACAATTGAACATTGAAAAGGAAACAAGCTTGTGAAAAACTCAAATTGTTGAGGAGTTTGATGCAAGAAGAAACAAAGGCTACATAATTGGGTAGAACTCCTCCATTCGAATGTCTATTTTTTAGGTATGTTAAGTCTTACACATTTTTTTTACATTTTCCTTAATTATATTTTGGCTTGCTTTGATTTTTTTATAATGCATTTTCCATGCTCATCATTATTTGTTTTGTCATTATAAACTTAGCCCCTCTTGGCACATTTTAAACTGCACAATTCTTTCCACTTGCCAATTACATTTTTAAACCACATCTCTTTGAGGTATTTTGTTAAACAATTGACCTACCTTGTGTATGCTTCCACATTTTGTATACACATATATATGAGAGTAGTTATAAGTATGTAATATAATACATCATTTCTCAATCCTTTTCTATGGATGTGCATAGCCCTTTCCAAAGATTTTATTTTGGTACATAGGCATGGGGGATGTTGGAAAATGTAATGGATTTTGGTTTTACACCTAGAAATTGCATTTTCTTGAATTTTTCTAAAGCCTTTTCAACAAATCCATTTTGTGCATATCCTATAATCATTCTAGTCCATGACGACATATCCCATTGAGGCATTTTTTCAGACAGCTCTACCAAGCAGCTAATTGCCTTGTCTATGCTACGAATTTTTCCATACATGTCTACCAAAGAATTTTATCAAACAACATAGACAAGAAAACCAGTTGTTTGAAAATATGCCTCAAAGAAATGTGGTCTCATGTGATGTGTATTTTTTCAAATAGTTGATTGCCTTGTCTATGCTACCAAATTTTCCATGCATGTCTACCAAACATTTTATCAAATGTATCATAGACAAGGCAATCAGCTATTTGAAAAAATGCCTCAAGGCAATCAAGCATTTTTTCAAATAGTTGATTACCTTTTCTATGCTACCAAAACATTTTTTCAAACAATCCCCCTCTCTTTCAATAATTTGATTGATGCCTAGATACCTTGTTCAATAGAGGGAGTGACCCTCATTCTATACAAAATTGGAATATACTCCTCCCACATTAATAGATCTTTATCTATTTTGGTTTTCATCTCTATTTCTAAAATTACCTCATCACTAATGTTTTCATATACTTTTAATGTTTCCTTGATTACCCTACCTATAAGGGATTGCAACCCTTCTCTCAACTCTTTCATAGCTAGGATAATTCCTGTTGGGTTTGGGTTTCAAGTCTCTTTATTCAAGGCTACTAGCAACACACGGATAGGTGAAGCTAAATCAATAGGTCCAACTAGGTGATGTACGTATAAAGTTAATTTCCTTACTTTATTTTTATGTTCTTCCTTTGTGTTCTTATCCTTTTTCATTCTCTCAAGTATAGTCTCTTTTGTTCTTGAAGATTCTCTAGTTTGTTTCTTTTGTTATTGAGCCTTAGGGTGTAGCTCCAACATTGGGTATGGTGCTCCTAAGAACCTTATTGATCCAACCACCATGTTTATAGATCTATTGTCTATATAATAATCCTTTGGATTTAAATAATCCACTTCCTCTATAGGGTGGTAAAATATCCTTTCTATGTTGTACATGGGATTTAGCACTTTCTTATAAACTTCTTATTCCTTGGAAATCACCATAAGGCCATATTTGTATGAAGAATTCTTCCAAACAACCCACTACCTTGTCAGTGTTACCACATTGGCAAGCTAGTGAAGTACTCATTAGCTTGTCAATGCGGTTAGTGGGTTGTTTGAAAAAATTCCTCATAGAAATGGGGGCTCACGATGATGTACTTGTCAATGGGGGCTCATCGTGAGTCCCCATTTCTATGAGGAATTTTTTCAAACAACCCACTACCTTGTCAACGCTACCGCATTCATAAGCAAGTGAGCTCACTAGCTTGTTTATGGTACCACATTTTGCATACATGTCTACAAATTTTTTTTTGTCAAAAAATTTGCATGCCTTGTCCATGCTTCCATTTGTGCATATCTTGAAATCATGGCATTCCATGAGACCACATTTCTTTAAGGAATTTCATCCAAAAATTCATGTGACATATGACAAGCTAGTGAGCTCATTAGCTTGTCAATGCGGTAGAATTGACAAGGTAGTGAGATGTTTGAAAAAATGCATCATAAAAATGGGGTCTCACAGTGATCAAGTGAGCTACACTCTTTCCTTAGCTCAAATGCAGGTTCATGGAGTATCCATATGTAGAAGATGGCATGATTTTGTTCTTCATGTACAATTCAAGCCTTGAATGAGTGTGAGCCAAAGGAGTGGGTTGATGAATGGTGGTTAAGTTATCTTACCACACTTCACATGTATCGGCCTCTAATGAAATTGGAACTGACATAGATGGAATCATCAGTTGAATTTGAACACATATCAGATCTAGTTCAACCAGGTAATATATCTACTTGCATAGTTATTGAAATTCCTATTGTTATCTTACTTTGTAGTGTATTTGTAATGTTGACTTAGATTTCATCTAATTTTTTACACATATCAATGTAGGGCATGTTTATGCAATTATTGAAGATGAAGAAAATGAAGAGGGAATAGATTATTACTTGTGTCATTGTGTTGATGCCAAAAAGAAATTGGAGGCCCCAGTTATAAATAGAGAAAACATAAAATACTCTACAGGCTTAGTGGTTGTTATTGGAATGTGGCTTAAAAGGTACCCACATAAGAGTGTTAATGTTTGGCTATTTCAAGACTTTGAAATGCATCAAAAGATTCTTCATTACTCAAACTTTGCCATGGAGTTCAATGTTCATTTGATCAAATATGGGGGTAGACCTTTGAACAAGACCTTGTGGAAGATGTGTGAGTTTGAACATGAGGCAATACTTGACACAATAAAGAGTAGAGCGGAACCCGATTATTCATTGGATTAATTTGTAAGTATGCACATTGGTTCTTATTTATTTGTATTAAAATATAAAGTATTCACATCAAAATTATTTGATAGTTAGACCTTTCATTTCTATATTTCAAGTTTACATATGTTTTGGTTCCAAGTTTGTACATATGTGTTGGTTTGAAGTTTACAAATGAATATTAGGAAGATTATATGTTTTGGTTCCAAGTTTGTACATATTTTTTTGGTTTGAAGTTTACATATGAATATTTGGTAGATTATATGTTTTGGTTCAATGCATAGCATAGACAAGGTAGCGAGCATTAACAAGCTCACTACATTGTTAATAAAATAGCATTGACAAGGTTAAATGATAAAATGCCTATGAGAGAGGAAGGGAAATAACTACAGAGCAATGAGAGATATAAAGGCACATGGAAATTCCATGGGACACCTAGATGGCTTCTAATTGGCCGATGGCAATTCCTTTACTAGGTTTCCAATTTCATTTAATTGGAAAGCTAGTGGGCCCACTAGCTTACCAATTTGGTGAAATGAAAAGGTAGTGGGCAGTTTGAAAAAATGGGTCCCAGAAATAGGGTCTCACAGTGATGTAAATATTTATGAGACCACATTTTTTGGAGCCATTTTTTCAAACATCCCACTACCTTGCCAATTTCACCCACTAGCTTGCCAATTCGGTGAAATTGGCAACTTGATGGGTTGTTTAAAAAAATGGGTCCAAGAAATGGGGTCTTGCAATGATGACCCATTTTTTCAAACAACCCACTACCTTTCCAATTTCACCCACTACCTTTCCAATTCAGTGAAATTGGTAACCTAGTGGGTTGTTTGAAAAAATAGGTCAAAGAAATGGGGTCTCACGATGATGTAGAAATGGGGTCTCACTTTTGAGACCCCATTTCTACATCATCGTGAGACCCCATTTCTTGGACACTTTTTTTCAAACAACCCACTAGGTTGCTAGTTCGGTGAAATGGGCAACCTAGTGAGTTGTTTGAAAAAATGGTCCAAGAAATGGGGTCTCATGATGATGCATCGACAACCTAGTGGGATATTTAAAAAAATGGGTCCAAGAAATGGGGTCTCATAGTGATGCATTGACAACCTAGTGACCTCTTTTTTCAAACAACCCACTACCTTGCTAATTTCACTGAATTGGAAATCTAGTGGGTGAAATTGGCAAGGTAGTGGGATGTTTGAAAAAATGGGTCCAAGAAATGGAGTCTCATAATGATGTACATCACTGTGAGACCCCATTTCTTGGACCCATTTTTTCAAACAACCCACTACCTTGCCAATTTCATGGTGATGTATCAAATTGCTTCTAGTGTTGACCAAGTTATGTGCCTTTCACATGCACATTTTACTTATTTCAATGCTCTACTTCTTATTTTATTTAACTTGAAGTCTTTATTCTGATTTTTACTTATTTGTCAATTCTATCATGTTGAAGAAGTGGAGATTTGCAAACATTATAGATAGGAAATATTGTATGAATTTTTGTCATGCTTTGTTAGCTTAAAAAATGTGATTTCTTATGTATTCATTCTTATTTTTTTGTGTCTAATCATATCATGATCTTGTTGGTGATTCATGCCTCATTTTTTATGATTTCATGTTGCGATATCAAATAAAAGGTGCAATAGGTACATTAGATTATGTTGATTCAAGTGGAGGGGTTCATATTTCATTAAATCATGATAGTTGAGGTTGTAGTTTTGTAAGTAGTTTTTGAGTGTTTTCATTCATAGTACATTGGTAATAGTATTAAGTGTGTCATTGTATTATGCCATGAGCTTATTAATGTTTCTTGTGGTCATATTGAGCTTAGTTTCAAATCCTTTCAATCCTTGTTAATGAATTATGTATGTGATTCTTGTTTGAAAAATTCTTTGTTAATGAATTTTGTGTGCCATTCTTGTTTGAAAACACCCAATATATAATTTTTGTATGCTTGAGCTTGTGATACAAGGTTCCCACCCTTGGATTATATGCATGACTACATGTATGAAAGATTCCCACTTTTATGGTTTCCTTTGATATATCCTACTGAGATCCAACCTTGGGCTTAGTGACATATGGATATGTTGAGTTAAGTCGATATGAGGAAAGCTTGTGAAGCTATGGTGACATGTTCATTGAATAGGATAAATCCTACTAACCATACATTTCTACGTAAGATTACCTTTGACTTCTCCTTACTAAATGGACCCTTGAGTGATCCATAGTGCTAACCTATATTGTATTGCTTTTTTGTATAAGTATTATTAGTACCTTTGATTTCAATTAATTTTTATGAGTTATGCATGATCACAATCATAAAAGGGGTAGCAATCTCATGAAATCCATGAGATTTTAAGAATAACAATTATAAGGGCACACTTGAAGGTGTTTGAAGATGGTCATTAATGGAAAATTGCATAAAAGGTTGCAAACCTTAGTTAAAGGGAGTGCAATTACAAGAGGAAAGATAGTCCATAGATTCAAGAGGGTAGTCCTTAGGTCTTAAAGATAATGAGTTGCATATAAATATTAGATGATAGTCATACAAATGATAGTTAATAGAAGGAAGCAAGAAAACTTCATAGTAAAATAATATAAGGTCTAATATACTCACATAGGGGTAGTCCTTTATCAAGTGAACAGGGACAATAATTAATTTGAAGACCTCAAGAGTCATGTCTTTGAGGCATTTTATCAACCACACAAATGCATGCAAGGAAAAGGTTGTTTATGAGGAGTTGTAAATGTTACCCAATTTTCACCTACAGGCTCAATTAGGGGAACCTATGTTTCAGGTGTTCATGAAGACCAAATGGAGGAACACTTGCATCAAGTTGTAGGGGAAATTTTTATTTTGATTCGGCACGTGGATTAAATGTGGCTCCCACAAGGGTTGAGCCCAACGTGTTGGTGTTCGTTTTTGTTGGGGGTTTTTCATCTTATGTTTTTTCCCTGTTTTCCCCCTTTCCATTTTGTTTTCCTTGGGCCCTTTTTCTTTTTGTTCTGTAGGGGGTGGAACCGGAAATGGAACTGAACTCTGAAACTTTTCCAAAGTTCCAGGTTCTGATCCCGTCCTGGTCCCGGTTCCGCCGGACTTGTTTGTTTGTCTTGTCTTTTTCTTTGTTCTTTGGTCGGGGGGTGTTTCCTCCCCTTCTTCTTCTTCCTTTCTTGTCCCTTTTCTGTCATCTTTATTTTTTTCGAAGGCGGGTTCGAGACGGAATCAAAACTCGAAACTTCAGAAAATTTTTAGGTCCGGATTTGGTTCCGGCTCTGGTTCCGCCTAGATTTTTTGGTTTTCCCCCCACTCCGACTCCGGTCTTGTTTTGGTTCTCATCCTGACTCTGACTCCGCCAAAGGATCCAAGCTTAGGAAACATTGAAGGTGCTCACCGTGATGTCTTGCTGACCCGATAGGGTCTTGCCGAGATGAAGTGACCTCGCCAAGAGATTTAGATATCGATCTGACGTCTGGCCAACAGGGCGAAGTCTTGCCGAAGGAGTTGCACTCACTGAAAGAAGGCTCGGTTGGTATAATGTCTCACCAACAGAAGAAGGTCTCATCAACACGAGGTTTGAGCTTGGGAGGAATGGAGGGGATCGGTGTAATGTCTTACCGACAAATGATGGTCTCGCCTATGGTTGTAAACCTTCGGTGTGACTAATGGAGCCCGCCATGAGGTCCTATTGATAGAGGAAAGTCTCCCCGACAGTTGTTCACCAAACCGCCATCAGAGGGAAGGTTTTACATTCGCCATGAGGTTTGGCCAAATGAGTGAGATCCTGCTGACCAATGAAGGGTCTCGATATAGTGTTTGCCTTTGGTAGAGGGTCTCATCGACACATGGGTGTCTTGCCGATGGTCTGGGTGACCACCACTATGAATGTCGATATGAATTTTGGGCTCTCCATGAACTCTTTCCGATGGTAGTGATCTATGTCGATAACCGCTGAAGGGCATGATCGCATCAAGGAGACATGGTCAGTGTCTCAGCGACATGTGTTTCAATTTGAATGACCTTTGACCGTCTGGTGCCCCCATGAAGCATCTGTTCAACCAATCAGAGTGAGCCATAGGAAGAGTCGTGGCAGTTTGACTGATGAGAGGAGGATCAATAGAATGAGCGATGTGGATCTTCTTTGAGCTCAAGAGCATTCAAAGCAGTTCTGATGAAGTCCCGAGGATAGACACGAGACCAAAAGTTAATGCAGGCATTGAAAAAGGTTGAGGAGGCCATTCCTGGGATGATCTTTCACACTGACATAGACAGTAGGGATGTAATCAAACACAACATTAACTACATGAAAAGATCTAAAGGCAGATCTTTTGGCTGACTGATATTTTTGTGAAAACCCTAGGGCAGTTGCTGACACTTTTTGGTATATAGGGCATTTTTTTGCCTCTTTGTAAATGAGTTCAGATTATGCATTCTGGAGAGTTAGTGATTTTTCCTTAAATCCTTTCTCAACTGATGTAGATTTTGTAACTCATTTGGAGTTCTCCTGGATGCTTTTCTGAAGTCTATGACTTCTACAATCCTCTCTCAGATTAGCAAAAATTTTGTAACTCATTTTGGAGCATGTTATATAAAATTTACCTTGGTTACCATTGATGGTTCATTTTTTCCTTTTGGTTCTTGTGAAGTATTGTGCAATTTTAAGTGATTCATCAAGCTACTTAGTGAAATATTTCTTTTCCTTATAGCTTTGTTTCATGTTAGCATGCCTTTCTTTGCAAAAGTAGTATTATGTAGGTTACAAACTATGTTTACTCAATTGCTCATGAGCTTTTAATTTGTGAAAATATATTTTTCCTTCTTGAAAGTGTGTGCATGTCGAACCTGTTTGTATGCATAATCTATAGAATCTTGTTGTGCAATCCCATATCCATCATCAAGTTTTCAAGTGTAAATTGAGTATCTCATTGTTCTTATCAGTTCGGTGTATCACCATAGCATTTAGTTTTCATTTTTATGCACTCCTTCTCCCTTTTCCTTTACAGAATCAGTAGTTTAGGTGATTACCCAACAAGGAAGCCGACCTTCTCCGGAGGTTCATTTCAACTTTAGGTGACCCACAGCCTTGAAATGATCCCATGTTTCTATAGAAAGGTTAGTTTTCATAACTTCACATAGGGTGCAATTTCTTGGAGACAACAGTTTTTGGCACGCCCGATGGGACCAAGTCAGAAGTAAAACTCCCAAGTCTTGCTATTTTGATATGCTAATAGTGAGCTAATAGCCTTTTAGAGGTCGTTTCTAAGCATATCTGGTGACTTTGAGTTTGGGAAGTAGCAGAAAATCTAGTGCATTAATAATAAGTTCAACATACTGAGAGATTTGGTGTTTACCTCAGTATCATTCAGCTTGTGGAGGTAGTTCGAACAACACCTAGATTTTAGTGCTGTCATGCAATAGCAGTCTATCAGCATGCTCAACATGCTTACCTCCCACCCACCCTTGTTCAGTCTTCGGATCCACATTTGGATGTCCAAAATCAGCTCCAAGAGGTTGATTATATAAAGAATAACATGAAGGAAAAACTAATGGACATCACAAGATAGATGGAAGAGTTGAGGAGGCAGCAGGAGTACGATCAACAATAACAAGAGATGGCCTATTAGGCCTACCTTCATGAGCAGGAGATCGATTGGCAACAAGAACAAGAGGTTCCCAAGTACAAGTTTGCTAGCTTTAGGAAAAGTCAGCCTCTCAAATCCCCTAGTAAGTCTTCTCAGTTTGAAATTCCAAGCTTTAAGGGTTTCAATTCAATGCAAGAAGATGTAGTGCTTGAACAAGACCATTCCATCATCCCTCAAGAGTAGCCCATTGATTCAGATGACTTACTCATGGAGAGGATCAACAAAGTAAATCCAATGCATTTAGCTATAGCAGGTTACCAACTACAACAAGAAAAGCTCAAACAAGAGGAGGTGCAGATGAGACAACAGGAGGGAGCCTCAAAGTACAAAATTCCAAGTTTTGGATAGGGTGAATCTAGCATGGACAACTACAATGAAATTGCTAAGTTGGAGGAGCACGTGTTTTCAGTTCCAAGCTTCAAGCAGATTGCTTCTTCTCAAAGCTCAAAGCTAACTGAGGATCTTCCTCAAGTGGAAAGCACTTGTGAGGTTGTAGTTTCAAAACGGCTAGAAGACATCAAGCCATTTGGGCAGTTGTCGATTGATGACAGTCAACAAGACAATGGAGCATTAGACTTGGAAGAAAAGCCTAAAACTGAAATGAATACTTTTCTTCAAGAGAGCATGCAGGTTCCTAATTTACCGGTTGATTTGGGATAGCCAGAGAATATTGCTGACTTGTTTGATGAAATTCCTTAATTTATTGATGAAGATGAAGATCTCACATGCATGATAGTATCTATGCCTGGTATGGAGCAACTAAATGATAAAACTCATCTAGATTCAATGCAAAATTATGAGTTAGATGATATCATAGAGGTTTTTTGTTCTAACATAGATGATGAGCTAGTATCATATGAAAGGGAAGCATGTGATCAACCCATTCAAGTCATTGAGACTATTGAAAAGGTTGTAGAAGATAATGCCATGCAGCCTATGAACTTATTTGATGAGCTACCTTACTTTGTTGAGGAGGAGTTATATTTTTTCTTGGACAAAGAGCATGAGGAACCACAGTTTGATGATTTTTTTTCAGTTATCCAACATGGATATCAGCTCCTTAGTCAAGGAGATCAAACTGTAGTAGCCAATGAACAACCTACATATTACCTCCAATCAGCATCTTTTCAAGCAAAAGATGAAGTCTTTAGAGATCAACAAGAGGCTAGCAAGGAAAGTTCAAGCTTTTCCTTTACCAGAGGCTATCCAATCATGTACTTAGCCTAGATGGAGTCCAATGAGGCACCTACACATGAAGGTATAGCAGAAAATGGCATCCAAGATGCACTATCAGCCAAACAAGAGTATGTTCATCTCACTTATCCTCCTTTGGTTGACAATACATATGGTCTATTTGGTGAGGTAAGTGAAATTTTTCACCTCTTTCAAGGGGAAATGCATCGTCTTGTTAAATATCTTCTTGTGTCCCATTTTTACTCAGTTGTCTTTAAATGTGCCAGTCATTTGATATTGAGGAGAAAATGCAACTATTTCAACCATCCTGTCAATGGTTTTGTTTGACCAGTTTCTTACTGGTTAGTATAGGGTAGGTTTAGTTGCTATTGTCATTCCCTAAGTGTTGTTCCAACACAAATAAATAGTTTCCATTCAACAATTTTTCTTGTTTTCAATAAGTTTCCAAATGTTCCATTGAGTTACAAATGAGTTACAACCATGTGCAAGGCTGCTCCAAGTCTTTTTCTGAGTTTTCCCAATGACTCCGTGCCCAATGGACTAGCCTAGGCTACTGGTCCGCATGTTTAGCAGGAAAATATCCAGCAAAGGTCGTCAGAAATGTTACCCAATTTTCACCTACAGGCTCAATCAGGGGAACCTATGTTTCAGGTGTTCATGAAGACCAAATGGAGGAACACTTGCATCGAGCTGCAGGGGAAAGTTTTATTTTGATTCGGCATGTGGATTAAATGTGGCTCCCATAAGGGTTGAGCCCAGCGTGCTGGTGTTCATTTTTGTTGGGGGTTTTTCATCTTATGTTTTTGCCCTATTTTTCCCCTTTCCGTTTTGTTTTCCTTAGGCCCTTTTTCTTTTTGTTCTGTCGGGGGCGGAGCCAGAACTGGAACTAAACTCTAAAACTTTTCCAAAGTTCTAGGTTCTGATCCCGTCTTGGTCCCAGTTCTGCTGAACTTGTTTGTTTGTCTTGTCTTTCTCTTTGTTCTTTGGTCGGGGGGTGTTTCCTCCCCTTCTTCTTCTTCTTTTCTTGTCCCTTTTTCATCGTCTTTGTTTTTGTCGAAGGCGGGTTCGGGACAGAATCAAAACTTGAAACTTAAAAAAAGTTTCAACTTCGGATTTGGTTCTGGTTTCGGTTCCGCCTGGATTTTTTGGTTTTCCCCCCATTCCTACTCCGGTCCTGTTTTGGTTTTCATCCTGACTCTGACTTTGCCGAAGGATCCAAGCTCAGGAAACATTGAAGGTGTTCACCGTGATGTCTTGCCAACCCGATAGGGTCTTGCTGAGATGAAGTGACCTCACCAAGAGAGTTAGACATCGATCTGACATCTAGCCGACAGGGTGAAGTCTTGCCGAAGGAGTTGCACTCGCTAAAAAAAGGCTCGGTCGTTATAATGTCTCACCGATCGAAGAAGGTCTCATCGACACGAGGTTTGAGCTCAGGAGGAATGTAGGGGGTTAGTGTAATGTCTTACCGACAAGCGATGGTCTCGCCAATGGTTGTAAACCTCCGGTGTGACTAATGGAGCCCGCCATGAGGTCCTATCGACAGAGGAAAGTCTCCCCGATAATTGTTCACCAGACCGTCATTGGAGAGAAGGTTTTACATTCGCCATGAGGTCTAGCCGAATGATTGAGATCCTGCCAACCAATGAAGGGTCTCGGTATAGTGTTTGCCTTCGGCAAAGGGTCTCACCGACACATGGGTGTCTTGCCGATGGTCTGGGTGACCGCCACTATGAATGTTGATATGAATTTTGGGCTTGCTATGAACTCTTGTCGACGGTAGTGATCTATGTCAATAACCGCTGAAGGGCATGATCACATCGGGGAGACATGGTCGGTGTCTCACCGACATGCATTTCAATTTGAATGACCTTTGACCATCTGGTGCCCCCATGAAGCATTTGTTCAACCAATCAGAGTGAGCCATAGGAAGAGCCGTGGCAGTTTGACCGATGAGAGGAGGATTAACAGAATGAGCGACGTGGATCTGCTCTAAGCTCAAGAACATTCAAAGCGGCTCTAACGAAGTCTCAAGGATAGACACGAGACTAGAAGTTAATGCAGGCATTGCAAAAGGTCGAGGAGGCCATTCCTGGGATGATCTTTCACATCGACATAGACAGTAGGGATGCAATCAAACACAACATTAACTACATGAAAAGATCTAAGGGTAGATCTTTTGGATGTATGATATTTTTGTGAAAACCCTAGGGCAATCACCGACACTTTTTGGTATATAGGGCATTTTTTGCCTCTTTGTAAATGAGTTCGGATTATGCATTCTGGAGAGTTAGTGATTTTTCCTCAAATCCTTTCTCAACTGATGTAGATTTTGTAACTCATTTGGAGTTCTCCTGGATGCTTTTCTGAAGTCTGTAACTTCTACAGTCCTCTCTCAGATTAGCAAAAATTTTGTAACTCATTTTGGAGCATGTTATATAAAATTTACCTTGGTTACCATTAATGGCTCATTTTTGCCTTCTAGTTCTTGTGAAGTATTGTGCAATTTTAAGTGATTCATCAAGCTACTTAGTGAAATATTTCTTTTCCTTATAGCTTTGTTTCATGTTAGCATGCCTTTTTTTGCAAAAGTAGTATTATGTAGGTTACAAACTGTGTTTACTCAATTGCGCATGAGCCATTAATTTGTGAAAATCTATTTTTCCTTCTTGAAAGTGTGTGCATGTCGAACCTGTTTGTATGCATAATCTATAGAATCTTGTTGTGCAGTACCATATCCATCATCAAGTTTTCAAGTGTAAATTGAGTATCTCATTGTTCTTATCAGTTCGGTGTATCACCATAGCATTTAGTTTTCATTTTTATGCACTCCTTCTCCCTTTTCCTTTATAGAATCAGTAGTTTAGGTGATTACCCAACAAGGAATCCAACCTTCTCCAGAGGTTCATTTCAACTTTAGGTGACCCACAACCTTGAAATGATCCCATGTTTCTCTAGAAATCTTAGTTTTCATAACTTCGCATAGGGTGCAATTTCTTGGAGACAACAGTAAAATATTTACAAATGGTGAATAGTAACAAGAAAAGGAAATTTTTGTAGTGGATAGAAAGTCTTTGTGTTGGTTGTATAAGTGGTTGTATAAGTTTTACCACTATAAAAATTCAAGAGGTATCATTTTTTATAATTTGGAGGTAATACATACAATGCTTATATTAGAACTGGAATCCAAGGATACTCAAGTTCAAAGGCATGTCAATGTTTGTTGCTAACTTCAAAGAAGATATTGATCTCTGATATTCAAGTTCAAAGGAATTTTTCAAGGTTGGTGTACATTCACATGTGATATCAAGCATCTTTAGGCACCTTGTACTTTATGAGTTTTTAGCCCTTCATGTCGAATCACTATGAGCTATGTTCAACTAACTTGATCCCATAACAATCCAAAGTACAAAATAGTTGCAATATTTGATGGGATATTACTCAGAAATCATGACACTTACAAACTCTTTATTAGAGGCTATGGGATTGCATTGGGACCCTCTACAATATACTCTCTCTGATTTTTCTATCTCAGAGGTGTTTTCCTATGGTGATGACTTTTCAGTTGAGGAAAAAGTTGTCAAATGCAAGTAAAGTTGTAAAGTGGTGCAACTTTCGTTCTGCAACTTTTATGGAGAAAATGACTATTCCAACATGTGTGGATGGGTACCTTAACACTAGGCATGGTTCTCTTTCACACCCAAACACATCGAATCACTTTGAGCTACATTCAACTAGCTCGATCCCTTAATAGTCCAAAGTGAAAAATAGTTACAATCTTTACTAGGCTATTACTTGGAAACTATGATGCTTACAACCTCTCTATTTGAGGCTACAAGGTTATGTTGGGCCCCTTTACAATAAAATATCTAAGTATTTGCTATCTTGGAGGTGTTTTCCCATGGTGACGACTTTTTAGTTAAGGAAAAAATTTGTCAAATGAAAGCAGTGTAAAGTTGCAAAGTGGTGCAACTTTCATTCTGCAACTTGCACGAAAAAATTAACTATTCCAACACATCCATATGGATATGTTTATACTATTCATGGTACTCTTTCACACCCAAACACATGGAATCACTCTGAGCTACGTTAAATCAACTTGATCCCTTAACAATCCAAAGTGCAAAATGGTTACAATCACTATTAGAATTTGGCAAATAGATGACTACGTGACTAAAACTTTTAGTCATGTGACTAAAAATTTTAGTCACATGACTAACACTAGTAGAATATTTCAAATAAATGACTAATTTGGTCATTTATAAGTGACTAATTTGGTCATCAGGTAAAATCACAAATAAATGACTAAATAAATGACTAATATCAGAAAAATAAAAATGACTAATATAGACAAGTAAAAATGGCTAAATAAATAACTAAATAAATTACTATTACTCCTCTCTTCTTTTTTCTTTTGAATTTGATCATAATCCATAGAGCTTAAGCCCCCCTCACGGGACCCCTACCTAAGTGGGCCATTTATAATATAATTTTTATATTATATTATATTAATAATATTAATAATATAATATATAATTATATTATATTAATAATATTTATAATATAATATATTATTATTTTATTAATATTATAATATTTTGGCTACAATCATCTACATTGTAGGAAATACCACCATTAACACCTGAGTTTCTATGCCAAAAAACCATAGGACCACCAAGAAAAAACCCACCAACTTGCCCAGAAAAACTCCCAACTAGAGCCATAAAAAAAAGGGGCCAACTAGCCAACGCTCCAAACATAGCATGCCCATACATCCATACAAAAAACTAGACCTTCTAACAATGACAAAAAATTGAACTAGACTTACAAAAAATGATTAAGTTTTGGAAAAATATTTGAAATCTTTAACCCACTCCACACCCCCAGCCACCATCAACCCAAAGAACTTCCTCAGGAACTCCACCACCACTACCGCTATCAACTTATGCTTCATAAGGGCCAGTCCACTCAAATTGAGAAGGAATGGGTACAACTTGATTGCTTCATCTGAGGACTAGAGGACCTACAAGTTGTAGGGATGTGGAACACCCTTTCCAACCACCACAACATGCAAAACCTCATCAACTCCCTCCACCAAATCCTCTCTAAACATTTTTTCAAGCAACAATTTTGGCTCTACCTTCTCCACCTTGTTATCCAATAAGAATGCCAGAAAATGAGATGAGATATGCAAATTGTCCCTACCATATTCCTTGTTCTCCAAATGCCCAATACCCAGGATCATTGTTGAACAAAATCCTTTTCAGATGTTGATTGGTTATTTCTCTGAATAAAGCTTAATTTCAAGCTGACAACTTGAAGGAAATCAGGGTATCCACCCCAAATCGTGCCAACCCATCCACCAGCACCTCCACTATGAACCAAGAGTTCTTGGAAAATATCGTCACCCAAGCTCCAACCACTCCTAGCTAGATAGAGAGAGCACCATTCGTAGCCAGAAGAAAATAAAAATGGAAATGAAATGACCCTTGCTTCAGCCTTAAAGCCAACTCTTAATAATGAATTAATGACAAGTGCTACATGGCCATCACCTCCACTAATGAATCCCCTCCAAACGTGTTGATTAACTTCAAAATGACTAAAACCTTCAGATTAATGCACTCATACTAGCCTCAAAAATGGAAACCATGCTCCTTCATTAAAACACATACTTCGTTGACATGACATTTCCTGTCCATGACTTAGCAAGAGCAACTGCCCACATCATCCCCTTCACGCCTGTCGCCAAACACCATGGCATAAATTGCCATGTCCCCTCTGCTAGACTAGAGGGGCACCCGCCTTACCACCTGTATAGTATAATATTTATATTATATAATAATATTTATATTACATAATAATATAATATATTATATTATATTATAGTATTATATATTATATTATATTATATTATATTATATTATATTATAATATTATATAATATAAATATTATATTATATTATTAATATTCCATTGCATTTCTTTTTTTTTGCGGGCTTAATGGGCGGGCATAATGGGCACCATAATTTTTATTTTACAACCACTAATTTTAATTTTAATAAACATACTCTAAACTCCTCATTGAAACCTTATTTTCAAGTTGTAGGTCGCCAAATTGGAGAAGTGAAAGGTCAAAACCAGCGAGGAAGAGTTTGGAGGAGCCTTTTCATGAACACAAATATAACACTGAAATTTACATAGCAAGGTATAGTGTGCATTTAGAGCATGGATTGTTTGGCATGCGAACAACTGACTTTTTGTGGATGATGATATTTGGGGCATTGGCTCTTCTTGTAAGTCTTAACACTTTTTTTTGCATGCCATATTATGTTGTTACTGTTTGGGACAAAAAGAAAGCATTTCATTGAACGCTTTTTTTTTTGTTTGTGCCACTTAATTTTTAATGCTTTAGCATGTCATGTGGGATGGAGTAATGTTTATTGAAGACTTATCTTGAGATAGTTAGGGTTTGAAAATCCTCTCAAAATTGAAAATTCATGGAATCCTTACTTGTTGATCATGTAGGGATTTTCTCTTATTCTGGCCTTAAACTCATATTTCATGGGAAGGTCTCTTGTTTTCATGCTCCCATACATTTGCACTCAGTCTCATCTATTGGGGTACCTTACATCCAACATTTAAAACTTTTGTTTTCTAGGAATTCCCCAATTGAGGAGCTAGTATAACTCAATTTGTTTCAAACTCCCACAATGTTGTTGCAGGGTCATTATGATTTCAATTAGAATAATTTGAAATATTTGCTATAGAAGAGTATTTTTCTACATTGTTGTCAAATCCTTGTATTTCAATAACTATGGGCCATGGACTCCTATAGCTTGTTAATTGAGTTACTTTTCTTACAAACAATATTTGTACTTCCAATATCACCCTTGGTCAGGAACTTCAATCCTTTCTTAGTCATAGAAATAACAACTGTGTCACTAATGATGCTCAAATCTTTGCAGCTATGAGGAAACTCTTGTTATGGCATCCTCATGATAGATTGGTACTCAGACTCATGAATAACCAAAAATTTGGTGTTAATGTCCATTAACTTCATTTCAAAGTTTGAGATCTTATTCTAGTTGGGGCTTTCAGCTATGAAGTTAACAATATTCTCTCCATTGTCAACCTTGATTGTGATAATATCATTGTTACTAGTGCAGTTCAACATATTGGCCATGTTGTTGAGATTCATCCCCATGGAATATTCTTGTCACACTTGAAATTCTTTTAACCTATCAACCTCAAAAATAGAGCCACTAGGGTCACATGGATTGAATCCATGGCTTGTAAAGAAAACTCAGTTTCCAACCAATTGAAGTTGGCATCTGTGACCAAATCCTTCATGACCATAAACACCTTCTGTAGACTCCTTTGAACAAGCCTTAATTCTGATAGCTCAACATGGGAAAAAATTAAATGGAAACCATAAATCAAAATAAAAAGAATATACCCAACATCATAAGAGAACTTGAGATAATGCTCCACAAAGTATGGAAAAACAATTTTATGATGGTGGGAAAGTATTTAGAATGATCCAAATGTTTGGAAGAAGAAAAAAGGTTGTGGAAAAATAGGAGGAATGATAATTGAATGAGGGTTTCAAATATTATTAAGCAATTGAAAAAATGTAGCAAATGAAACTTTCTACTAATTTATTTGTTATGAATGGAAATTAGGATCAAATTTAGAGAAATGCTTAAAAACAACATGATTGTTACTTATAGGTTATTCTTTTTTTGTATAGGTCTTAGGATCTTTGAAGAGCTTCTGGAAGCTAACTGCTTGGTATATCACTTGTTACTGCTTGGTATATCACTTGTTACTTTTCAATACAATTAGAAAAGTGATTTAACTTCTCAATTCAATTAAAATAATTTTATTATTTTTGTGTTCATAGAAATAGTTATAGAGTAAGTGGTGTGTGCAACCATGAAGTTGTAGTAGATAAATGAAGGTAGTAGGTGTTGTGGATGCTACATGTGAAGCAATTTTTGAGCTTATAATGGGGATGGATGAAACTTGATACGGGTAAGTTTTGTTTGTAGTATGTGTTCCATTGGACACTATTAACAATATGTTTGGCTCTTCTTCCCACAATATGTTTTATTGTCTCTTTACAATTATTTTCATCTTCTTTTTTTGTAGGTGGGATTGTAGTTTTCAATATGGAAGCTTGGTAGAAGAGGTCGATGGTCATACTGCCATTCTTTACCATAGAATGCATTTGGACTAGTTTCCAATGTAATAATTCTTAACTTGTTTCACATTCTGCTTTGATAATGAAGATGTTTGTTTGGATGCTATTTTCTCTTCAAGTCACATTCTTTCTATTTTTAAATATTTATGAATATGGTTTGCACTATTTTCATAAACTATATCTCCACATTAAAGGAATGATATACATTTTTTCCTTCTATTTATGTGAAAATATTCCTCACAAAGGGGAAAATTTGAGCTACAAGTTATGCATTTCTACTTATAACAGGATAGAGTAGAGAAATTTTGTAACTTTCATTTCACTTGTGTAGTTACTCAATGAATATTGACTAAAAAATTGTGACTTATGGGAATATTTATATTCCCATATCTTTTTGATCTGTTAACTTCTCAATCACTATACTTGTAGAATTTACAAAACTAAGATTTATCACTATGATACTTAATTCATGATTAAATGATAGTTGTTTATTAATTGATCATTATTCTATGCTACTTATAAAATAAACTGTTGCAACATAAAACCATATTTGAGCTAGGAAAACCCCAATGTGGGGTAAAATATCCAATTGGTAGAGGCAATGCCCTTTTACCTGAGTATATTACCCTTAAAAAACAATGATACAACACATGATTGTTCCCCTTAATGGCGGAGAATGGTACAACACATGATTGTCCTCTTTCTTGTTGGCTTGGAGAAGGTACAACACTCGATTATCCTTTTTGTGTTGGCTCATAGAAGGTACAACACAAGATTCTCCTCTTGTTGGATCAAAGAAGGTACAACACATGATTGTCCTCTTTGGATTTTCCTAATGAAGTCCAAGCTCACATTCCATATATAGTATTCCAAAGAAGAAATGAAGAGACACGACCTTTCATTTCCTTAGCCTTATGAATTCTCATAAAAATAAGTCTTCAAAATCTTCCAAGAAGTTTTATAGTCACAGGAAGTTCCAAACAATGTTGTTACATTTCATTTTTGTAGTTAAAAATTGTAATTATCATGGATGAAGCTGCAACTTTGTGGATGTCTATGCAAATGTATTAGTGTCCAGTGTACTTTTCCTTGTTTTGTTCCTTCACAACTTGATGCTTTATTTTCCCCTTTATCTAAATATAATACTTTGTTCACATTGTCTACTCTATTCATGAATATACCAATTGATAACTCATTTTGGAATCCATTTGGAATATACCTAAGCTTTTGGTCTGAAAAACTCTTACAATTAGGACAGGAAAATTCCCTTCCCATTTTGAGATCCAAGTTTGTGCCTGCTCATATTGAAACAACATTCGTTCCTTTGTGATTCTTGAACCATGCTACAATGCTAGTTGCTTACAACAAATGACCCATGTTACAATGAAATACATTGTGATGATGGAAACAAGATACATGTTTACAACATCCATGAACATGCAACAATTTTTCTCATGCTCTATGTCAAGAAGTATACATAACAACACCCAAGAACATGCAATGGTGCTTTTTACGTTATCCTTTGCTATAAACCTTGTTTGAATGTTGAAATTAATTGGTTTGGTTTTTCCAATATCTTCTATGGCATGCAAAATATATCCTTCAACATAAGTTGCAAAATTTTTAGGATCCAACTAAAAAAGCAGTGTTGTTGGAAATACTCAGCCTATATTCATATATGATCCACATGTACCACAATTTAACTAGCATCTTAGTAATAATGTTTAGGGTGTCCTCAATATAGCCAACATGGGCACGAAGGTCAACCATGCACACCTAATGATCAACTACATATGTAAATTGTAATGCAATAAGTGTTATTGACGTGTGAAGTATGTGCAAATCTCATCCACTAAACCTGCATGACTGCATGCACCTAGAACCCAATCTGAAATTGATTCCATTGACAACCTATCATAGCTACAACACTTGAATATAATAGAGTGTGGAGGTTTAAATAAGCTCCCTGATTCCATTGGCAAGTTGTCACAGCTGCAACACTTGAGCATATAGGGGTGTAAAAGTTTAAATAACCTCCTTGATTCTATTGGAAACCTATCACAACTGCAACAATTGATCATAGAAGATTGTAGAGGTTTAAATAACCTTCCTTATTCCACTGGCAACCTATCACATCTGTAGTACTTGAAAATAGTAAGTTGTAGAGGTTTAAATAACCTCCCTGATTCCATTGTCAACCTATCACAAATGTAGCACTTGAACATAATAGGAAGTTTCAAAGGTTTAAATAACCTCCTTTATTCTATTGATAATCTATTGCAGTTGCAACATTCAAAACTAAAATATTGTCATGGTTTAAATAACCTCCTTGATTCCATTGGTAACCTGTCATAGTTGCAACGTTGAACATAGAAGGGTGTGAATGTTTAAATAACCTTCTTGATTCCATTTCCAACCTATCACAACTATAACACTTGAACATGGTAGGGTGTATAGATTTAAATTACCTCCCTCATTCCATTGGCAACTTGTCACAGTTGTAGCACTTAAACATAGAAATGTGTAAAAGTTTAAATAAGTCTCCTGATTCTATTGGCAACCTATTAGAACTACAACACTTGAACTTAGAAAATTGTAGAGGTTTAAATAACCTTCTTGATTCCATTGGAAACCTATCACATCTGCATCACTTGAAAATAGAAAGTTGTAGAGGTTTAAATAACCTCCCCAATTCCATTGTCAACCTCTCATAGCTGCAACACTTGAATATAATAGGAAATTTTAAAGGTTTAAATAACCTCCTTGATTGTGTTGACAATCTACCACAACTGCAACACTTAAAAATAAAATATTTTCACAGTTTAAATAACCTCCTTGATTTCATTAGCAACTTGTCACAATTGCAAAACAACACTTGAACATACAAGGGTGTGGACATTTAAATAAGCTCCTTGATTAAATAACCTCCTTGATTCCATTAGCAACCTATCATAGCTGCGAAACTTGAATAAAAAAGGGTGTGGACATTTAAATAAGATCCCTGATTTGTTTGGCAACCTACCACAACTACAACACTTGAAGATAGAAGGGTGTGAACATTTAAATAAGCTCCTTGATTCCATTGGCAACCTGTCACAGTTGCAACACTTGAACATGGTAGGGTGTATACATTTAAATAGCATCCTTGATTCATTGTCAACTTGTCACAACTACAACATTTGAACATAGAAGGGTGTAAAATTTTAAATAACCTCCTTGATTCCATTGAAAATAAAATGTTAGGATGTGTTCCAGAGTGCTTCATTAATTCAAATATTTCGAGAGGTTTCTTGCAAAATCCATTTTGTGCACATTCTGCAATCAATCATTTCATTCCATGAGATTACATCTCTTTGAGGTATTTTGTCAAAAATTCATGTGTTTTGTCTACGATTCCACATCTTGCATATATGTCTACCAAAGCATATCCAACTATAACATCTGACAAAAATTCCCCTACCATTATGCTTTGGTGAATGTTCATAGCCCATCCCAAAGATCCCATTTTCGCATAGGCAAGGAGGACTCTGGTATTTTACTTGTGGAAATTTTATAAAAATTATATAATAATCAGATAATAATTATGTTAGGAATATTGTGACTTAGATGTTAATTGCAACGAGTGTCACAAAAATGTATATCTACATCCTTCAGGCTATTGCACAATCATTCTATTTTGTTTGACCTATAGTGTTCAACAGTTAATTGTTGGTTTGTATTATGTTGTACTCCTAAAAAAACAAAATTGTAATGACTTTATTCCATCAAAATCCTTTGCTTGTCAAATTCAAATCACTATAATTTCCCATCTATAGGATGATTTGTGTAGATTTTTCAGAGTAAGGGGATCATTGCTAGTACAAAGTGGAGTAGATGAGTAGAGGAAAACACAATTGAAGGAAAAAGTATGAAGTAAAAGATCCTTATGATAATTTGTAGTTCACAATGAAGTAAGAATTTTTTATTTTGTTATTAAACTATCAATTTATTAATGTTTGTAACTTGTAAATTATTTTCATTTTTTGTAATAGTATTCTCTCTGTCATTTGAATCTTATGTTTTATTAATATTGTTTAAGATATGTTTGTTTCTTTATCTCACTTGTTATGTAGGTCATTAGATATACTAAATCTCCCAGTCTGGAAGAGATTTTTGAAATATTTAACAACATGCTTGGACAAATAAATAAATAAATCATAGTAAGGATCCTAACTTGAGATTGCATGAGGAGTATAATGGGCCCATTGTGATGGAATGGTGGAACACTAGGAACACTGAGAACTAATATTATAATATGTGTTAAGTTGTCATTGTTGCTTTGAATGTAACTATCGTATTTAGCTTACAATGTCTTTTGTATAGTGTAGACGAAGAAAATTGAAGTATTTTTACTATTAATTGCATATTTTGTATTGTACATTGTAGTGAAGTGGATCTTGTAGTTTTGTAACACCCCTCTTCTAATTTACCAAGTCATTTGTGTTGTTGAAACTAATCCTATTTTTATGTGTTCTTGTATTGCTCAATCTCTACATTTAACTAAATAGCATAAACATAATAGTTGTCATAGATTTTATTTTAAGCTAATTTGTATTACATACTCAAAAAAACACCTTTAGTTTTGTTCACTATGTATAAACTACTCAAAAATCAATATACTTGATGGACTTGTGAATCTAGTTTATAATGCACTTGATTTCATTTAAAACCATTTAGAATTGTGATTGTGAGGAATACACATCGCCACTATGAACAAGTGATCATGCTTTCATCGGTCTATCGTTGGAGCTATGAGGGGAGTTCCCCTAATGTAGTATTGTTAGGCCGATAGTGACACTATCGGCCTAACATTACTACATCGTTGGAACTCCCCTCATAGCTCCACCGCTAGATTGATGAAAGCATATTGACATGCTTTCATCAGTCTATCAGTGGAGCTATGAGGGGAGTTCCCTCGATGTATTAATGTTAGGTTGATAGTGTCACTATCAGCCTAAGATTACTACATAAGGGGAACTCCCCTCATAGCTCCACCAATAGACCAATGAGAGACATATCGGTGGAAGATAACACAACATCCCACTAATTTTTTGCCACTCAAAAAATCATGAAAATGAGGTGCATCATGGAGTTTTGTATGGTTTCGAAAGCCTTAAATTGGCACACCATGGATTTTTATATGGTTTCGGGAGCATGCCAGGGATGCTACCCCTAGACCTTGTGAGGGGCGTTGTCCCTCAACCCCACTAGGGGTGCTACCCCCAGACCCCTACGAGGGGTGCTGCCCCTTGACCCTACTGGGGGTGTTTCCCCCAGACCCTTGCAAGGGGCACTACCCATCGACCCCGCTGGGGGTGCTGCCCCTAGACCCCCACGAGAGGCACTACCCCTCAACCTTGCTGGGGGCATTGCTCCCAGACCCCCATGAGAGGAAATGCCCCTCAAACCCGCTAGGGGTGTTTTTCAGTCCTAGCTTTGGAAGATCTAATGATATTCAAGTAACCTACAATGTTGTAATCAATTACACCAATAAGATAGGTCACATGCTTGACATTAGGGAAGAAGGTTAAGTAAGGGATTTCAATGCTTATTTGTAGAATCTAGTGACCACTATCAGTGCAAATGTTTGGAGTTGATATTAAGAAGTGTTGTGAACCTTCTTCAAAGTTGGGATTTGATGAAATTAAAGGTGTTGAGCCCATTTGGTCTACTACCTTGTTATGACAGAGCTGACTATTGGAGTAAAACTATGTTTGGCAGGATTTGTAGAGCTCCTTATTATATGGTCTTAAAACCCTTGGAGGTCATTCATGTGAGTGTCATGAATAGATCTAACGAAATGATGAAGGTCATTATGTTCCAATTGGTTTGAGGGCCAAAATTAGAAATTTTGAACCATTTCAAGAAGCCTAATTAGGCCTAACATACAAAATTACTAGTCGATTGTTGGGGTGTTGTTACAAAATAGCTTGTAAAGGAAAGTTGGATTGTTGAAGTATCTAAGTGGTTGATAGGATATTGAAGGATTGTAATTCATGGTCACATTTGACACAAATGTTTTTTGCTACAATTAAGTGCTTGGCAAGAAGTTTGGGTAAATGATCAAGCTATCGATCAACATCGTTGGTTACAACTAAGTTGTTCTAGATGGATCTTGGAAGCAATTAGTTTTTGCATGATTCTTCCTTGATGTGCTCATGTATGGATAGGTCCCTCAAATGCTTGGAGTCTTTTATGATTATCTTTCCTTTCTTGGTTTGTTTTGACCACTTCTTCAATTGGTCAATCCACCTATATTGCCATCATTTATATGGTGTCCTCAATAGGTATTGGTGATTGATGTATCCTTTGAACCAATTTCAATTGACCTGATTTGCACGAATGTAATGGCACCAAATGTTTGTTGATATATTCTATGCTACTAGAGAACATCAATTACAATAATAACTAAAGTAATTGTAAAACCAAAAAGTATATAATCATCAAATCTTTCATAAACTAGTAATGTTAAAATACAATTTACTCATAATAGGGAGGACCCAATACTTAGTGCACCTACTTTGACATAATTCTTGCTATTTGAATGACAAGACTTACAATTATTGGTAACACAACTGCCAACAACTGAACCTTAACTCATTACAACACTACCTATGCCCACAATGGTTAACATAATATGTCAGTTTACAAAGAAAACATTGTTTATCTCATGTTCTACATGGCTTCTATTTGTTTTGCTCCAAAACATTAGCATGAGGAAATTCAATTTAGTATGATGAATTATGTTGTTTGTGTGAACTTTATGATGCCACATTTGTTAACATAGAATCTGAAAATAAAGCTTTGTCATAAAGCCTTAGATTTTCCCATGTAAGTTATGGGGACCAATTTAGAATTTCAGATATCATGTTCAGCCATAGAGCCTCTAGTTTTTCTTATACATGCTCCATAGAGTTAGTTCTTAGGTGTGGTTCTATGGTTGTTATTTTTGGCCTTTGTCTTAAATTTGGGCCTTCTACTCAGTTGTTTATGGATTGGCTACTATAACCATAGTTATCTAGATTCAGATATTGTTATTTCACTGTTATTTTTAATTGGAACTACTTTCCTCTTGATCATATTTCTACTTCATGTATCATTCATTTTGATCTGAGAGACAAAATCCTAACATATTTGGTAGAAAATGAATAGGTAAATTAGTAAATTCTCAAGAAATAGTGTTTAGGGACCCTACAGAGAACACTAGGTAGTTGTTTATTGTTTGTACAAGTTTTGACATTTGATGGCTGCTAGCCTGTTGGTATAATTCATCCTTTCAATTTCTGTAACTATTATATCTTTTAAGTGTGGTTCAAGTCCAATCCATTTACAATGTAAAGTTTAGAGTCATAATAGTACATTCAAGGTTTTCATCTATGTTCTTGTTACATGAAATATTTTGAAAATGTTAATGAAGACCTTTTGAAACTTGGTTTATGACACATCCACACAACTACCACAGGTTTAACTGGAATCTTAATGATATAGTTTAGAGTGTCCTCGAGATAGCTAGCATGGGCAAGAAGGTCAACCATGCACACATAATGATCAATTGTAGGTGTAATGAAATATTGCTTACTCATGTGATTGAAGTATGCACAACCCTCATTTACTAAACCTCCATGGCTACATGCATAAAGAATACAAACAAATCTTACAATGTTAGGATATGTTTTAGAGTGCTTCATTAATTCAAATATTTTGAGAGCATCCTTGCAAAATCCATTTTGTGCATATCTTGCAATTATGCATTCCATGAGATGACATTTGTTTGAGGCATTCCATCAAAGAGTTCAAATGCCTTGTGTACATTTTCACATTTTGCATACATGTCTAATAGAGCATTTCCAACCATAATATTTGACAAAAATCCCCCATCCATTATGTTGTGATGGATGTTCATACCCTACTCCAAAGCTCCCATTTTGGCATAGGCAAGTAGGATGCTAGCATAGGTTGTGGAATTTGGCTTCACACCTGCTAATTGCATTTGCTTGAAAGTTTCTAAAGCCTTTTTAGAAAATCCATTTTTTGCATACCTCGCAATCATCGTATTCCATGAGATGGCATCTCTTTCAAGCATTCTATCAAATAGTTCACATGCCTTGTCTATGCTTCTACATTTTGCATACATGTCTACTAGGGCAGTTACAACTACAACATCTTACAAATTTC
Organism: Sequoia sempervirens; assembly: GCA_007258455.2. NCBI lineage: Eukaryota > Viridiplantae > Streptophyta > Pinopsida > Cupressales > Cupressaceae > Sequoia > Sequoia sempervirens. The sequence continues at coordinate 265,442,925 of VDFB02105785.1, forward strand.
CTCTATTATTTATGCTTTGATGGATGTTCATACCCTATTCCAAAGCGCCCATTTTGGCACAAGCTGAAAAGATGTTGGTAAAGGTTGTGGAATTTGGCTTTATACCTACCAATTGCATTTGATTGAAAGTTTCTAAAGTGTTTTCAACAAATCCATTTTGTGCATATCTAGCAATAATTGCAGTCCAAGAGATGACATCTCTTCGAGGCATTCTGTCAAAAACTTCACATGCTTTCTCTATGCTTCCACATTTTGCATACATGTCAACCAAAGCATTTCCAACTATATTAGTAGATGGAAATCCCCCTTCTATTATGCTTTGATGGATATCAATACCCTGTTCCAAAGCTTCCATTTTGGAATAGGCAGGGATTTATATTAGATGTCCTCTGTAGTGCTTTACAATGGTTGGAAAGGTTATTTATTATGAATGAAGTAAAAAGTTTATAACCTATCAACAAATGTAGTTGAAATTTGCAGGAAACAAATTTGGATTTTGATGAACACAAAGGACAAATAGTTATTGGAAGGGTAAATTTTGGTACTGTGCATAGAGGTATTGAGATAAAGGTAAAGGCTATTTTAGATAATGGAAATATAGTAAATTTGATGCCATGGATAACCCTTCTATTTTTTATATTCCAACAAATGTGGAGTTGAGATGTGGGAAAGTGTTGTTTTATATGGTTGGCTGGAGATAGTGCCAAAAAGCTTATTTGCATGACATTTCTTATGGACTATGGGAAAAATTTATGTTCAATATATCATGCAAGTAAAATTAGAGAATTCTTATTATAGAATTCACAATGATAAAGAAATTCCTAAAATTTATATAAGAAAATATCAATACCAGAGTAATGGTAAATCTACAGAGTAGGCTACCCGCTGGCTACTTATTTTATAGCTTTTTATTGAACAAGGTGAAGGTTATCATAAATTCCATAGAATCTTTTCTTAAACATATTTCCCACTGCCACATTTTGGCTTCTAGGGTTTGTTATGTATGAGTTATGTATAATGTTGTACTTTGTAGTTAATGTTGTTTTACTTGAATCCTAGTTGAATCATTTTTTTCTTAACATTGCATCTTTTAGAAATGTCTTTGACTCTTAGTTTTAAAGGATACTCTTACAAAAAACCTTTTCTTGTTACAAAATTAGACTTTAGTAATTGATTTCCAAATGAATCTCAAAAGAAAGAGATAAGATTTTATATTCCTATTCCATATCAACAATATATGAACAAAGGAAACTGTACACACACACACAAACATATATATATATATATATATGTATACATACATGAACAACAAAATATATATACTGGCATCCAAATCACTTTCTACATAGCCCAATAATGGCAATAATAAAAATACTCAAAAAATGTATTTCAAACTTGTACATGTGGATAATGAGACAATGCAATGAGCAAATATGAAGTGTTTGAACTTAGAAAATGATATAATGACCAAGTAAACACAATATATGTTTCTAGAATCTGATACAACAACACCAAACTACATTTACATTAATTTTCTATTCATTTATTACATAGACAAAAAGAATCCCAACATGGTTTGGATGCTAGAGTTCAGACGGTGTTGTCAGTGGCCTAGTAATAGATTTTACCCTTGATTAAGGGAAACAACCAACCTTCTAAACCTTCCTGAAGCCACACACTTGGCTAGTGATGGTCATCAACTTTGCTTTGTCTTTGCCACTAAAGCAAGTCCACCTAATGAAATTTCTCTATCTTAAAATGTAAAAGCTTTTTTACAAATAGTCTGTAAGTTTGCATTTCCAATACCTTCTATACCTGTCAAATGTGGTTTTCTAAATGTTGAAATAGTTTCATTCCAAATTAAAAAATTCCCATAAGAGCAACAAAACAAAGGTATTTATATTGATGTTTAATCAAAAAATATGAAAGGATTGCTTTGGAATTTCCTTACATGCTTTTCTTTCTTGCAAAGCAGTAGATTTTGAGGTAGGAATGGAATTTTAATAGAGTGTTTGTTGTTTCCTCTCTTTAATGTGATAATTTTGTATCTTTTCAATGGTCATGTAACTGGATTTCCTTTGTCAAGTTTTTGAGACTAGGAATCCCAATGCAAAAGAAATAGTCCTTTCAAACATGACAACAACTTTTGACCAAATTTTGTTATAGTTTGAGGTGTACTGCTTCAAGTCCTCTCTATGCAATTTTTTATGCTTTAGTTCCTAAATGATGTAAAGAAAAAATAATTAACACATTACACTATATTTACTCATTTGAACAAATGCATAATTTCTTCTATTTCTTCCTTTATTTTAAGATCCTTTCACATTTTCTAATTATCACAGAGCAATACAGGAGCCTTTTGATTACTACATGTTTGGAAAAAATTACATTCATCCATTGACTAATGTTAGGTATTGTTGTTGTGATTATCAAGAAGGTTTTAGTTCTTGTTTTTCAATCTGGTAGGTGTTGATGGTTTGGATGAGCACATCAACAGTTAAACAGAATATTACTATTCTGCTCTCCTGAAAGAGAAAGAATAACACATGGATATCTTAGCTCCCAAGGTCTTTGTAATCGCTTCTCGACTGTGCTGACTTCACTCAATGGTTGATGTGAACTGTAATGTTCCAGGGGCCTACTGGTGTTGAGCTTCTGGATTGTTGTAAGATCAAACCTAAACTTTAAACCTACTTTAACCAGGGTTTTTAAAGAAACAGAAAAAGATAGATCAAAGCTTTGGAACAGAAAAGAATGTTAATTCATCCAACTTAACCAGACTCGTTACCTTTCAAGGAATTGTTAACTAAAAATGCAGAACAAAATTAACCTGTGATTAACACACAGTATCATTCATTCACAGTGTTGATTTCAACAACAGATTGCAAATCACCATTTAGACAAAACATAAAATAAGATTTCATTCCTTGAAAGCTTCTCAAATCAAATGATTAACTCAAGATAAATACCATTATGGAACACAACATGAAGTATATTTTAATCTAGTTGCTTCTACTGTTAATGAAATAGTTAAGCAACATTTACAAATCTAGCACAATCACTAGTTTACAAAAAACCTATGTCTTCATATTGTTTCCATCTACACTAAGAAAACTAGAAGGATACATTACTGTCTATGCTGAATCTAACTCCTACTCTACTGCTACTCTTAAGTTTCTCTACTACTGGTTTCTGAAAGAGAGCCTATTTGTCGTACCCCTCTAAAACTCGTACTCTCCCCATTAAAAGAGGCCCCAAAATGCCATATATATAGAATATGCCAAAAAGAATGCGTTGGCCCCTATTTTAGGGTTTACAAAATATCAATTTGTTACAGGAGGTTCGACACTCAGATCTTTTGGAATGAAGTCAAACTCTGCATTCAATGTGTATCCTTGCTGTCCATGTCGGTGAAGGATCATCCTCAGGAGAAGCCTTCAGATCTTTTTGAATAACATTTACTTCTAGTCTCCGTGTCCATCTTGAACTTCCTTGAAGGGCTGCTTTGAATGCTCTAAAGCATTGCCATTAATGTGGATCCACCTCTATCAGTAGATGCCACAACTGTCCCTAAGACTGATGACTTCTTCTTTCTTTTAGCTTCCTTGTGCTCAGGATCATTCTATAAGTTGACCTCTTCTGGAAGCAACATCAAAATTTTTGTCCAGATCCAAACACCATCGTTCCCGAGCCAATCCATCAGCTCATTCACAGAGTAGATCCACACCGGTTGCATTCTGTTGGTCTTCTTCATAGAGGTAGTCAATCAGTCAATGGTTCACCCTTAATCCTTTTTGATTGGTTGAACACATGCCACATAAGATTCCTAGGCAGTCAAAGGTCATTCAAACAGAATCGCATGTTGGTGAGACACCAATCATGTCTCATCGATGCGATTATACATCTCTTAGCAGCTATCGGTGTAACATACGATGGTCGTATGGCGAGACCTCATGTCAAGCTACACAAGTTATATCGATATCCACAGTGGTCATCGAGCCAATTGCCATTGGCTAGACATCATAGCGAGTTCAAAACATTCAGCTAGGAGTCTCCACAATTACATCTCCTTTCGTCGAGACCTCACCCTAGTCAGGAAGACCTTATGATGAAGGCATAACCCTCTCGCCAAGACATCCATCTGGGACCACCATTCTATGTTGGCAAGACCTTTCACCGAGCTCCAAATATTACACCGAAAGGGAGAATCCCTTTCGGTGAGACTTTTCCTCTTTGGCCAGACCTTTCGTCGAAGCCACAATTCTTCCCGAGCTAGAACTTCATTTCAGAAAGAGTCCACCCTATTGGTGAGACATTGTGCCAACACTACCCCCTATCACCGAGACTTCATTCCAATCGACAAGACACATAGAAACTCATAGCGACTAAAATGTCTTGGCGACCCTTTGGATTTCAAATGAACAAAACCAAACTGCCAATCGGCAAGACAAAAGGAGGGTCTCAGTGACTTTTTTCCTTGAGGAGTTTTATGCTGAATTGGATTGAGGCATGCTTTCCAGCTGACTTCCTTGAGAGATATCTTTAGATGAATAATTCAATCCTGTAAAACAAATGCCTCCATTAGTTCTCAAAACTGGCAGGGGCAGAACCAAAATGGAATCAGGACCGGAACCAAATCCGACCCTAAATTTTTTTGAAGTTTCAGGTCCGGGTTTCGTTCTGATCCCACCTCTGACAACAACCGAAAAGGTGATGAAGAAAAACCAAAGGAAGAAGAAATAAAGAGGGGGAAGTATCCCACAACAAAGCCCAAGGAATTAAAGTGAAAGAATAAAACAGGCGGAACTAGAACTGTAACGGGAACCGATCATGGAAGTAACCTCTATTCCAAGTTCGATTTCAGTCCTGATCCCACGTCTGCTAGAGTAAAACAAAAGTTCCCTAAGGAAGAAAAGAAAATTCCTAAGGCGCAGGACAATAAACTCAAGGAAAATGACCAACAAAGAAGAAACAAAGGGAAAGCGGAGTCAGAGTCGGGATGGAAAACAAACCAGAAACCTTGAAAGAATTCAATGTTTAGATTCAGCTCTCGACCTGGCTCCGACAAAAAAAAAGACAGACTTAGGAGGGAAAAAAAAGAACTCCTAAGACCCAACCAAACAACCAAAGGCGAAGAAAACGAAAGAAAAGGGGGACCCATTTTGTTCCAAAATAAAATGGGGTGGTTATGCAAATAACAGTAGGATTGGTTGTATCTCATAGGAGGGTTTCTAATTGTAGATTTAAGTAGTATTTGATCACCCCTAATAATATAGAGGTAGATTAATTTTCCTCATCATTTTTCCATTGAATTTTTTTTCTATTAACTATGTAGTTTTGACAAATGAACGATAAGGTTATTTCGATTTTTGAGACTAAAAATGACATCCTTGAGTAAATTTTTGAATGTAAGGGAAGTTTTCTATATGTTAGGCTTGCTAGGGGAATTGGATTGCTCAACAAGAAAATATTTCTAAATGAATTTAGCTCTAACTCTATGGGAAAGATGATAGTTTGATAGACATACACAATTCTACCTATATGGGAGTGATGAAAGCTAGATGTAACATCTAAAGAGGTTCCAGATATGCTAGAGGAAAGCTATGAGGAAACTAAATTGATAATTTTTGAAGTTTCTTTTTCTTTCTTAGATGTTGAGTCTAATTAATAAGTTTAATGTTATATTGCAACTTGTAGTTGAGTATATTGATATGATAAAGGCTAGCATTGTCGATCCTCTAAAATTTATCAGAATTGCATTAGTTGATGCAACAAGGTAAAACTATTTATCTTTATTATAATTTGTGGAACTTGCAACTACAATATTTGATAAAAATCTACTTCTAAATATGATTTTGATGTGAAAATTTTGAAACCTTATTCTCAGGCTGCAACTCCAAATTGGAGAAGTAAAAGGTGAATACCAGCGAGGAAGAGTTTGGAGGAGCCAAAACCAATAGCGACGGGAAAACTATGGATTTTCAAGGGGATTAAATGGCTCAAGCCCCTATAGGAGGTCACTGCCCTTCCAAAAGGACTACAATTAAGGAAGGGGAAAATAGTATAAGTATATGAAAATATGATTATTTTGTTTATATAGTGTCTGTAAGTTGTATAGTGTCATTGAGACATTGAATGTAACCAATGATATTTTGATTTTCCAATGAGGCTTGATAAAGTAAAATTTCAGAGTGGTTTTTCTCCACTCATTAATACTGTGTTGTGGCTCCTCTTGATTTGTAATTTGTTTGTGTTTGTGTCTACTCAATCAGATTTGTTCAAGCATTTTAGTCTTCATCTAATGATGCTTCTTCAACATTTGAATATCTATGATACTTGAAGTTTATATGCATTAATTTGTGAGGATTAATTAAATTAGATTTTACTTGTAATGACTAAATATATGACTAAATAAATGACCACCATGACTAAATAAATGACCAGTTAACAACAATTAATGACTAAATATATGACTAAATTAATGACTAAATATATGACTAAATTAATGACTAAATATATGACTAAATAAATGACTAAATTAATGACTAAATCAATGACCAAATCAATGACCAAATCAATGACCAAATTAATGACCAAATCAATGACTAAAAATCAATGACTAAAATAGTTTAGTTATAAATTTGGTAGTGTTATAAATGACTACAAATAAAACACTAAAATAGTCACGTGACTAAAATTAATGACTAAATATATGACCAAATAAATGACTTTAAATGACTAAATAAATGACTAAATCAATGACCAAATCAATTACTAAATCAATTACTAAATAAATGACTAAAATAGTCTAGTCATAAATTTGGTGGTGTTATAAATGACTACAAATAAACCACTAATAGTCACATGAGGACTAAACGTAGTCAATTATATACAATTTTTAGTAGTTTATTTAGTCATATATTGTTGTTTGTGTACTAGTGAATATTTGATAGACTATTACTCAAAAATTGTGATGCTTAAAAAATATTTTTCTAAGGCTATAGGATCATGTTGATTCACTTTGAGCTACATTCAAGTAGCTCGATCCCTCAGTAGTCTAAAGTGTAAAATGGTTGCAATCTTTGGTGAGCTATTACTCGAAAAATGTGATTTTTACAAACTCTTTGTCTAAGGCTATAGGATTGTGTTTGGCCCCTATACAATGAACTCTCTCATTTTTTTCTATCTATGAGGCATTTTCCTATGGTGATGACTTTGTAGTTGAGGAAAAAGTTATCAAATGTAAGTCGTGTAAAGTTACAAAGTGATACAACTTTCATTCTACAACTCGTACAACCAAATCAATTATTCCAACATGTCCTAATGGGTACATTTACACTAGGAATTATCCTTTTTCACAACCAAACATGCAAAATCACTCTGAGCTACGTTCAACTGGCTTGATCCCTTATGGTGGCATGCAAAACAAAGGAAAAGAGAAAGATTCACATGACAGATGACAAGTCTAAGTTTTCCACACCAAAAGCATATGATTGCATGAAAGAGGTAAAACATTTGGGTGTCAAAATATTTGAGGAAAGCCTAAATTTTTTTTCTCGAAGGGGTTATGATCCCATTACTATGTGGATAACATTACTTACATGTGATTGATTACTCTTAATATTAGTATTTAGGTAACTTTCTTATTCCTATTATGGTTCTAATCACAAATTAGAAGGATACATGACTCTTAAAATATTGTATGATCATCCTCAAGTATAGAAAGAGAAAGGAATTTTTTAATTATCCTCCTTTCCCTCAAAACAATATGTTTGTAAAGAGGAATTTTTTCAAGATTCTAGAAAAAAAGTTGAAATATTTATCTAGCTAAACCTAATCATAGGTCAATTTAAATATGAGCCCACATGGTGGCTTATGACCTATCTAAAGAGAATCAAGAACAATGATATTAATAAGTTCACACTAGAGTGTTGACCATAAGTAGAAGCTAAAAATAGCCCAAAAAAGAGGTATAAATATATGTTGATACATGAGATATTACAACTTCTATGCCTACTCCTTCACAATCATGTCAAATGTTCTAGAAGAAATTTGTTGCATATCACATATAATTAAAAAATGCATTCTTTGAAGAAGCTAGGTTGGAGTGAATATAGAATAAGTAATTGGTGAAAATATGGGCAATAAGTTGGACACATGGATGAAAAACCAAGTCACTTTTCCTTGGGTAATAAATGGGATGACATATATGAGAAGGATCATTTCAATCCTACCTATTCCTTCACTCCAAAAAATCATCAAATTCAAGTAAGTGAAATAACAATAATATCATTTGGTGATGAAAAAGGAGTATAAATCAAAACCTCCAAATTTCCAAACCAGGTAGCTAATTACATAAGTAGATTTGGTGCTAGAAAAATTCACAACCTATACATATACTTAACCATATATTTCATTTAAAACTATCCTGACCCAACTCCAATGAGTATTTCAAAGAAAGCAAAAGAAACAATTAACTCTAGCTCTTATTGAAGAGGAATCTACCTAAAATTTCCCACTGCAAAGAATGAGAGGTTCCATCTCCATAAAATTAGGTTCCATCTCCATAAAATTAACTATGAAATACATTGTAACTAGCCAAGAATTAATAAAATCAGCCAAGACAAATAAGGGGAATAGTAATGACTCCTTTGAAACTTAGTAGGTGCTCACCAAAAACTAGAGATTATTTTAGAATACCACAAGTGGAGGTGAGGAGCTAGCAGAGGAGAAGGATAAAAATTGAGAGAAGTGGTGATACACCTATGAAAATGGTCCATACAAAAAGTCAAAAACATAATAGAAAAGCATACAAGAGCCATTAGATGTTTGTATACAAAAGGTACAATAGGTTGCACTATAAATATCCATCTTCCCTCTCCTCCTAGCTTTATCCCTTTTAGATTCTTCCTTGGATTCCATATTGAATTAACACATAAGTAAATGATAAATTGTTGGTGAATCATTTTTGGAAATATTAAATTTGTTTAACATCAACTAATAAAGTTGTTTAGTATCAATTAATAAATATTCAAGACAAACCATGAAGGAAAGAAATGAACAACCTATACATACACTCAACCATATATTTCATTTAAAACTATCCTGACCCAACTCTAATTAGTATTTCAAAGAAAGCAAAAGAAACAATTAAATCTAGCTCTAATTGACGAGGAATCTACCTAAAATTTCCCACTACAAAGAATGAGAGCTTCCATCTCCATAAGATTAACTATGAAATACATTGTAACTAGCCAAGAATTAATAAAATCACCCAAGACAAATAAGGGAAATAGTAATGACTCCTTTGAATCTTATTAGGTGCTCACCACAAACTAGATATTATTTTAGAATACCACAAGTGGAGGTGAGGAGCTAGAAGAGGAGAAGGATAAAAATTGAGAGAAGTGGTGATACACCTATGAAAATGGTCCATACAAAAAGTAGAAAACATAATAGAAAAGCATACAAGAGCCATTAGATGTTTGTATACAAAAGGTACAATAGGTTGCACTATAAATATCCATCTTCCCTCTCCTCCTAGCTTTATCCCTTTTAGATTCTTCCTTGGATTCCATATTGAATTAACACATAAGTAAATGATAAATCGTTGGTGAATCATTTTTGGAAATATTAAATTGGTTTAACATCAACTAATAAAGTTGTTTAGTATCAATTAATAAATATTCAAGATAAACCATGAAGGAAATAAATGAACAACCTATACATACACTCAACCATATATTTCATTTAAAACTATCCTGACCCAACTCTAATGAGTATTTCAAAGAAAGCAAAAGAAACAATTAAATCTAGCTCTAATTGACAATGAATCTACCTAAAATTTCCCACTGCAAAGAATGAGAGCTTCCATCTCCATAAAATTAACTATGAAATACATTGTAACTAGCCAAGAATTAATAAAATCAGCCAAGACAAATAAGGGGAATAGTAATGACTCCTTTGAATCTTATTAGGTGCTCACCACAAACTAGATATTATTTTAGAATACCACAAGTGGAGGTGAGGAGATAGAAGAGGAGAAGGATAAAAATTGAGATAAGTGATGATACACCTATGAAAATGGTCCATACAAAAAGTATAAAACATAATTGAAAAGCATAAAAGAGCCATTATATGTTTGTATACAAAAGGTACAATAGGTTACACTATAAATATCCATATTCCCTCTCCTCCTAGCTTTATGCCTTTTAGATTCTTCCTTGGATTCCATATTGAATTAACACATAAGTAAATGATAAATCGTTGGTGAATCATTTTTGGAAATATTGAAGTTGTTTAGCATCAACTAATAAAGTTGTTTAGTATCAATTAATAAATATTCAAGACAAACCATGAAGGAAAGAAATGAGCAATTCTAGGGCTAACCAATTAATAAGTATACATGTGAATAAGTGAAGCACAAGTACTGAAATACACATAAGACTTGAAGTATACACATGAATACATAGTATAAACATTAATGCAAAGTGTATGCATGAATACAAGGTATACACATGAAAACATGTAAGTCATAAAGTATACATTGGAGTACATGTAAGTCACAAAGTATAAATGTAAGTTGTAAAGTATACACTTGAAAACATGTAACTCATATCTATTGAAGCATGGATTTATAATGCAAATATGGACACATTGGATAAAAAGTATTTGTATTAACCAAATACCATATAGGAATACATCAATATATGTTGATATAAGTATAAAGTATATACAAAATAGCCATATAGGCTTACAAGAATTCCATTTAGGCATACAATGTCAAATATATGCAATACAAAATATGTCCAAAATTCCATATAGGAATACAACAAAGGACCCTGGAATAAAAGGTCATTAGCCTCCATGATCTTGAAAAAAATTCTTTCCCTTTGCTAGTTAACTAGATGGTGATAATTCTATCACTCATTTACTTTAAGGTCGAAGAGTGCTCCTAGTGCTCCTCCTAGGGTTTAGTTCTTGATCAAGCCTTATCTATTACGATAACAAGTAAATACATTTATATAGAAATTACATTATAAAAAATGATATATTTAACAAAATAATCACTTACTACCACTAGATGATCACTCTCCTCAAGGGAAATATTCACATGCCTATGCGGTGGCATGCTGAAGTCCTATAGAAACCATCCAAAGATAAATTAAACTATGAATCAATAATCATTTTATTTTTCACTAACTAATAGCTATAAAAATGAATGTAATTTTAAATTTAGTAATCTACCTCATACCCCTGTGAGTGGCATCGAGGAGTCTATAGCAAAAGAAAAAAGAAGCTCAATTTACCTATGAACATCTGGAGGTGTTTCTGCTTGCAACATCTGAACATAAAACAAAAAAATATTCAATCATGAAAGCTACAATAGTGATGAAGGTCATGGATTATAATGTATGAGATAATGAACAAAATTTTGAGTACTTATTGAACTATATAATTCTTACTATCATGATTACTATTTTCCCTATCCATAGCTTGTTTGAAAGCACCTATTTTAGTATTTTATCCATAGCAGTGAGGCGGTGAACCATTGACAAAATGCTTTGGTAGACATGTACAAAAAATGTGGTAGCATAGAGAAGGAAGTGAATTGTTTGAAAAAATGCCTCAAAGAAATGTGGTCTCATGGTGATGGAAGACCATGACAAACAAATGTGTCATGGCATTCCATCACCATGGGACTACATTTATTTGAGGAATTTTTTCAAATAGTTCATTGCCTTCTCTATGGTATTATGTTGGGATGGGGTGGATGGTATAATGTGGTCTTGGTTATGATATGGAGAGGGATCATGACCTGAAGAGGGAGGGGTGGGGATATGAACAAGTGGAATAAGAGGTGGAAGCTTCCATGGATTGTTAAATTGAGGATGAGGATGAGGAACTTGAAAAGGATTTGGAGGGGCATTTTGGCTAAAGGATTGGTTTCTATTCTTAAGGTAGTGACTTGTTTGAAAAAATGCCTCAAAGAAATGTGGTCTCATGGTGATGGAATGACATTAACCTATTCATCATAAAAAATCAGATGTTAGAATACCATTCATATAACAATTCTATTCACATGTAATATTTATATTTTTTTAATAGTTACATACCTCAGTAGTAGATGTAGTGGAGTTAAAAACAGGTGGAGGGTTGTTTTATCCAGTATCAACACTGTGACCTTGAAAGTTTACTACAATCATTAAAAAATTAAATTAGTTAATCTTGCATTTCAAAAATGAAATTTAATAAATTAAATTTAATGGACATGTTAACATTTACCTGAGTATCAACATCGAAAGCCTCAGTCAAAATGTAATTTTCCATCACCAACTTTGTAGCTATAGATGTATGTTACACACCAGTCTCCTAACTTTTTGTGGGATTATATGTATAGGATGACCTACAAAGCTAAAAATAATGGGGTGGAACCCTACCCCTCAAACTCTCCCCTGGCTAGTGTTGTACTACAGGACTATCATGCTAGATGATAATCCAGGTCAAACAACTAATACATAGCAGTGTCCACCTTGACACTCTCCTTCATGATGGAAGGGATAACAACATGCTCATAAGCCAACCTAGTGAGTTCTCATCTTACTTGCTATTGGAGATCCTAACGTGCACCTGGTCTATCCTATGCCGACTCGCCATCTCTCCCTTAAAAGCCTCATATATAAAAAGAGTTGGGGATTTTGTTGAGGATGAACTCACAGTAGATTTTCCTCAAGAAATATTAGGGGACCTTGTTATTGTTGTATAGTGGATGGTCAAAAACCATTGACCACCTATTCCAAAAACTATTCCTAGTCCCTTGGTGGTTGCACCAATGGATAGGAAACCTCTTGCTATTAAGGTCAAGAGTTTTATTTGTACGTGGGTTAGTGAATAGTGAGCACAAATCATATTTTGTAATTTTTTCATCTTTTAATTCTTTATATTATAATTTATCTGCATAAAATTCCTACACTCCTGCCTCTTATCTACCCAACCACTTAATTGCTTGCTAATTGCATATACATGTGTTAACATAGCTTGAACTGAATTTGCAAGTGTGTTTCTTTCTAAGGTTGAACTTATAGGATCATTCAACATTGTGATTATCTCCTCAATTTGTTTTCTATTGTTTTCAATTTCTCCCATTAAATTTGGTTGAGTATGACAAAGATGTTGAGGAATTGTTGGAGGAGATTGTTACTGTGGTTGTTCAGGATTTTGTTCATGTGCTTGTTCACAAGGAGGAGAACAATTTTGAGGAGGAGATAAATTAAAGAAATAAACATAAAAAACAATCTAAATTTACCTATTTAACAATAAATTCAAAAAAAAACTAACAATCCTTACTTATTCAACATTTTTGTTGATGTGGTATCACCTTGATGAAGAAATTACAAAGATTCAATGGAGGAATTGCAAGATTTGATGATTCCATAATGTGAGTGCACAATGATAGTGTTTGCTAGCCACGAGCAAGAAAAAATGACAGTGAATGAAATAAATTAGATGTGGGTTTTTTTGTTATAATAGGTTATATCACACTCATGTTATAACACGAGCGTGTTATAGGGTCGGTGTGACCAAGCCATAATGCAAGCATGTTATAGCCTTTCAAAAAAAATTAAAAAAATTGGCCACTTTTTGTAGCTCCCCCTACATCACATTCCTCTTACATTTAAATGGTGACACACCCATTTTCTTGGTTTTATGAAAAATAGATTTGAATTATGTCATGGAAAAGGAGATCCTCATGTTCATTTAGAAGATTTTAATGTTTCATATTTACATTTTACATATGAGGATAAAATATTGATTAAATTTTTTCCACAAACATTGAGGGGCCATTTTATTCAACGGTTCTACTATTTACCTCCCAATCATATCCATTTTTTATAAGCTAGCCATATATTTCTGGGGACAATTCCATGTTAATATGGGCTTGAGAATAATTTTAACCAATTTGACTATATATGACCAAATATATAATGTCTACTAATGATTATGTCATTCACTTACAATCTTTATGTAGTAAAATAAATCATTAGTTAGATGATGATGATGATGATGAGCTTCAACCCATATTTCTTGAAGGAATTGAGACCACAACAAGCCCTAGTTTATTTCAAGCCTAAGATCCCCTGTTAAACATTTGTAATTATGATGTTAATGTTTTTTATTTTATACATTGGTTAAATTGGAAGGTTTATTTTTGTAATTTTGCACATACGGTGTTTTCCCCCAATGTCTTATTCTTAGTGATTTTGATCTTGTTTCAATTTATATTTACCTAGACCTTTATTATTATACGTTGATCAATTCCCTAATTATCATTTTATTGGGTGTGTTTAATCTTATCATTATTTTCTCAATGCCTTCAAGTTCTTGATTACTACTTCTCTAGTTTCATTTCCCCATTTTCAGTAATTCTTGCTCTGATTTTATGTTTGAACTCCTAATTGTTTAAACTAGATTGTATAGTTTGTACAATATTTAATTTTAGAGGGCTTTTCCTAGTTTTTCCAATGTTCTTATTCTTTGAGCTTCTCTAGACTCAAAAACATTTATTTTGATTTCAAAATTTTCATGGATCATGATATAGGCTATTTTATTTTATTAATAGATTTCATTGTTTCTACCTTTTCCAAATTCCCTAAAAAATTCTACAAGTTATAAAAATCAAGAATTTCAAGATTTGAAAAGTGTTTTGATCCATTTATTCATGTATTCATCTTATGAAATATAGTCCTCTTGAGTTATTAAAATTCATTTTTCTTTCTTTCACTTCCAAAGTTGTTATCTTTCTTCATGTTTTTCTTGACAATCCCATCATGTCAAAACTTGTCACATGTCATTTTCTAGGCCCACAAAATTTCATGTCACTAAATGTGTATTTTTAATCTCATTTACTATGCCACCTAAAGTTGTACCCCAAAGAATTAGAACATACTATTTAATTTACAAAGTTCAACATCTTGAAAATTTTAATCCCATTTACTATATTCTATTTCTTCTATCTCCAATATAAGCATAGGTTTAACTAATTTTAATTATATTTTAGATGTAAAATATAAAAAAATTAATTGTTTCAAATGTTAATTCAATGTAAACTGAAAAATTTAATCAAACTAACCAATAATATTGGGTCCACATCATTAAGAAACTTTAAAGTAACACAAAGACCTTGTGCTAAACCTTCAACTTAAATACTTCTTGCTTCTATCTCCTATAAATATGATTTGATGCTTATAGTTATCATTCTTAGAGTTGACATATTTACTAAACCTTTTATCAAATGTAAAGTTAGATATGAAGAAAATTTAAACCCAAATTATGATTATTTTTACATCCAAAGTCTTTAAAGCATTTAAAAACCATCTCTTCACCTAATTTTTTCTCTAAAGTTTTTAGTATTTAAGATTTTAAAGTGGATTAATTCAAAATCTCAAGCTTGGATTTGGTTTGACTAGCTCAACTTCTACATGTGATGAGGGCACAACCCGAGACACAGAAAATAACCCACTAACAAGAGAATAATTTTATTATTCATAAAATGGAACTTCTTACATGCAGAGGATCTCAAATCCCCAAGTTTTACAACACATGCAAGTTACAGAAAGCTACAAAATCACTCTTTCACAATATGCGAGCTTGTCCCCAAAAAGTTACCCAAAAAATTAGAAACCCGCCCATAAATAGAGCTCCTCATTAGTTTGGAGCCAAAACAACATTCAAATTTGAGTTTAGGTGGTTTGGCGCTGAAAAATTACAACTTGAAGTTCAAATTTCAAAAGAACATTTGCAATTGTATTTTCTAGAAAGTGCACCAACTTCCCGGGGCCATAACTTTTGATCTGGGGCTCCGATTCGTGAACCGTTTGAACCGTTGGAAAGGTCTCAAAGTCAACAATGCGCTTGAAATTTGCTACTCAAATTTTGGAAAGTTTTGGGGCCGATCCGGGAGCTCTAAGTGCCTCAAATCTAACTCGAAGATTTTTAGGTGCAAATATGGCAACTAAAACTGCAATATCTTTCAACCCAGGAATAGAAAATAAAAACCGTAAATTGGGAATTTCATTATGACGAAAAGGGTATCCAAAAATGTAAAAACATCTAAAAACCGAAACTTGAAATTTAACTATTTTTGGGTGATGCAAGATTGCCCTTACACCACTGATGCTCCTGATCGACACCTGTGGTAATTTGAGAAGTGACCCCGACCGTCTCGATGGTGGAGGAAACCCAAATGGTCAACCTCTTTAGGCAACTAGATGAATCTTCAACAGCCTTTTCCATTTCACCGATATTCTTCATAACCTGTTCCTAGTAATTCCTTCCCACACCACTATCCGTGATTTCAATCTCTCCTTTTTGAAGTAGGTGCTGGAATCCCACACTGTTCCATTGTTGGTATTTCCTCTGTGCCACCTTCATGATACTCTATCAAATCTGAAATGTTGAACACAGGGGAAATGTTGAATCCATCTGGCAACTCTACCTCATATGCATTCCCTGAATCATGCCTCTTCAAAATTTTACAGGGACCGAACTTCTTCATCTTCAATTTGTTATATGTTCCCACTGGAAACCTTTCTTTCCTCAAGTGGACCATCACTTCATCACCAATCTGAAACTCCTTATACCTCCTCTTCTGATCTGCCTTAGCCTTATACTTTGCATATTCATCTTGTTAATATGTTCTCTTACCTTCTCATGTATATCCTTGATGTGTTCTACAAAATCTTCGGCTTCAACACTTATTTTCTTCTCTTGGTCCATCTTCCTCAATTCTGGAGCTATTATGGGGCTACCTCCATACACAATCTGGAATGGTGATCTACCGCTTCTGTTGACAGAATTGTTGTAAGAAAATTCTGCCTGGGTAAGACAAGTCCCATCCCTTGGGTTTATCTCCTACCAAACATCTCAGTAGGTTACCCAGACTCCTGTTAACAACCTCTGTCTGCCCATCTATTTGTGGATGGTGTGCAAAATTAACTTCAACTCTGTCTTCAGCTTCTTCCACAAGGTCCTCCAAAAGTACCCCACAAATTTGGTGTCACGATCTGAAACAATACTCTTTGGCACCATGTAGCCTCACCACCTCTTTTGAAGAACAAGTCACAATGTGGGACTGCATCATGGGTCTTCGATAGGAATGAAATGTGTCATTTGGAAACCTATCAACCACCACAAAGACTAATCATCCTCATTGTGTCCTTGGCAAACCAAGAACAAAGTCCATACTTATATCCTCCCATGGCCTCTCTGGTACAGGTAAGGGTTGATATAAGCCTGTATTCCATTCACTCCTTTAGCCATCCGACATACCCTATATCTTTGTACAAACTTCTTCACATCTGTGACAACGAGGCCAATAATAATGTTCACGATAATGGCAATGGTCTTATCCCGACCAAAATGTCCTGCCATTCCTCCACTATGCTTCTCCTTTATTAGGTTCTCTCTCATGGAACTCCTCGGGATACACAATTGACTTCCCTTAAATAACATGCCATCTTGGATTATGAAATCCAGCCACCTTGTCCTATCCACTATAACAGGTTCCTTGCAAGCTTTCCAAGCCTCTGCGAAATTAGGATCTTCTGCGTACAATGTCTTAAGTTCATTGAACCCAACCACTTCAACCTGCATCTTTGTCATCAATGTATGCCTCCTACTTAAGGAATCTACAACCCTATTTGACTTCCCATGCCTATGTTTCAAAACAAAGGTATAACCACATAGGACCATGCGAAGTTGATCTTACGGTCGACAAAGAATTTTTGAAATTCCAGTTTCTCTTCTTCATTCAAGGATGCAACAAAGAGGACCATTTTGGGATCTTTTGGGGTTGATATGTTGTCTTCTATGGTGTCCTATATGAGCATAGCTGATTTCTCTTGAGTTACAGGAAGCAATTCGAATCCTCCATCTTTGGGTGCCTCGGAGAGATTTTCACCCGCAGATGCATCCTTTGTTTTTACTTTTTTTTTCGTTAGAAGGTGCCTTTCAGTTTTCACCTAAAGACGTTTCATTTTTTGCTTTATTTTTATTTTTAATTTTGCGACTGGAGGATGAAGCAGTCTCACCAAAATAAGTTGCACAATCTATATCAATGGTGAGTTCTGCCTTGTGATCACCACTAGGTATGCCCTCACATAATCCCATAAACTTTGTAATGGCCTCATCATTCTGAAAGGTGTCCAGGAATGATGGGCCTTGTTGGTCCCAATCGATTAGTTGAGGATAAACTAGGGAAATTCCATTTTCAGTGTTGGTGAATTGAGGGGAGGATGCAAAAAGCATGCAGATAGATTCAAATATATTATAGATGAAATTATCATCCAATTCCACATCAGACTCTATCCAATATTCCCCTTCACTTGTCTCATATTCGTTGTCAAAGTAGGGGATAAATGACTCAGAGTTGTTGTCAGTGTCATCTGGCAATTCAGATGTATTCAATTGATGGTTCTTAGATTCAGATGGTGGGGTTTGTATGCCATGGGGAAGGTAAATGGGAATGTGACCATTTGGTGCCTGATCGATTTTAAATGTTTTCAAAAAATTTTGTTCAAAGGTCAACTCCCCAGCTTCAAGGAACAAATCATTGAGGCAACAGTCACTTAAGGATCATTGGGAGCCAAATTCCCACTCATGGGAATCAGTTTCGGTAAGGGATTCCTTGATGGTCTCGACACTTTCTGAAGCATGCACTCACTCACTTGAAAGTCCATTGGTACGTTAGTCATCATTGTTGGGAAATCCATACCCTAACCCAAGATACTTTGGTATTTTGAAAGGTTTTATGGGCTCTCTTCATCCAGTTTTATTTCTGCCTAGGACACTAGTGCCATCATAGCCCTTAGCCTTCATTATGTCATATCCCTTGCCATATTTCTTAACTAGTAATGGGGGTCGGTCTGCCATTTCTTTATAGAGCTATCCTATAATATTGGTGAGGTCCTCATTACTCATGTCTCCCCATTTGATGAAAACTATTTTTGGTGGAACTTTGAAAAATTCTTTGGGTTCCATTCTAAAACATGGCCAACCATAGACCTTCCGATACTTGGGTATTGTTGTGATGTTATATGTCGTATGCATTCTGAATTCTCCATAGTCGATGTCCTAGATCTTGACATTGGAATCATTCTTAGGGTTTGAGAAAGATGGTGGCATGGTGGAAATCATGGACAGAGTGGAAGTGGAAGATGATGTGAGTGTGGATGGGTCAATGTATTTAGAAGAAGAGGAGCTAGGAGCTTCTTGGTTGTTGGACAGTTAGTTATCGGAAATACCCCTTAGGTTGGTATAATATTGAAAAGGATTGGGGTCTCCATATATGGTGATTTTTGTGCTATCAAATGGGAATTTCAAGCATTGGTCATATGTAGAGGGAATGGATTTTAGGGCATGAATCCATGGGCAGTCGAGCAAGATGTTGTAAGGTAATTCTAGATCTAGGACCTAGCAAGTTGTATCCACAATAACTAGTACCACTCTGATAGGAAGAGAAATAACGCATCGTTAAGAACGTTCTTCGGCATCATATGCTTTTATGACTATACTCTTTGTAGGGTCTATGCATGCCTCAAAAAATCCTAGAGCCTTAACTAGTTTAAGGAGCATATGTTCAATCCTACTTCACCATCTACTAAAACTCTTCTAACCTTGTGCTTATGGATGAAAGTTTCAATGTGTAATCCATCATTATGGTTGGTCTTAGGTGATGAATAATCCTGATCAGAAAAGGTGACGTGGTGAGGTGTAGTGAGGTATCCCACCATGGTCTCAATTTGGTTGACATCAATATCCTTAGGGACTGACGACTCTTGCAAGGTTTTATCCAGTATAGCCTTATGTGTGGGAGAAATGTGAAGTAGCTCAAGTATGGAAATCTGCACAGGGGTTTTGTCTAATTGATTGATAAGGTTAAACTGACTCTTAGGTTGCCACTGCTTCATGGATGAGCCAGTTTGTGGTTGCTTAGGAGATGGACCAAGTATGGTTATTTTAAGTTTCCTAGAAGGAGGTGAACCAGCTATGGTGATCTTGCCACTTCGAGTAGTAGCATTGCATTGGGGTGCTCTTTTGAATGTGATGGTATTGACACATTCATTATTAATTCAGACATTTTTTATAGTAGGTCCACTGAAATAGTCATACTCAGTGTGGGTGTAATTGGCTTGATTATTGTTTGTCTTAGGACCTGATGTGGAAGCGTCATTAGAACCATGGCCTTGCAGTGGGTTCTTATGAATGATATGATCCAAATTAGAGGAAAATTGTGGTCCACTGACCTTAATGATACGATTCTCGATAAGGTCTTGTACAATATTTTTTAGTTGTTAATAGGAAGAAGTTTTATGCCCCTTTGTCTGATGATAATCACAAAATGCATTATCATCCCACCATGCTAGTTTGAATTTTCCTGGATCATATGGTTTTGGTTCTTGAAGTGTGATGACACCATTCCGAAGGCATTTCTTGAGGACTTCCTCAATGTGCTCACCCAAGGGAGTGTATGTGCAACCCCTAGGGAATTGTCTTATCTGATGGTATTGTCCTTGATTGTGACTATTTTTACCATTTTGGTTGTTTGGAGTGACATTGGTAGGGGGTGTCAATATCATTGTTTATTTGTTTTGTGGTTGAGCCCCTTTTAGAGCCAGTACATAACCCATAGTGTTTATAGCCTTGGCATCGACAACACCATCATTTGTAACATGTTTATTTTTGACCCAGTACTTTTTTTTGTCAGTGGGAGGATTTCCATTTGTGTTTTTAGGACCATACTTTAGTTCTCCTTTTGCAATAAGAGCTTTCTCAACCTAGATGCCCTTTTCGACTAGGTCTATAAAAGTTGTGCAATAATGAACTTGTAATCCATATTTCAAGGGGCCTAGAAGTGTTTGAACGAACATGTCAACCTTTTCTTTTTTGGGTATGTTGATGTGGCAATGACTAGCTAGACTTCTCCATCTTTGGAAGAATGGGATAAAAATTTTACCCACATCCTCTTGCGTGGGAGTACATAGGCTAGTAATAGAGGTGTCCATTTCAATGTTATATGAGTAATTATTTATGAACTTGTGTTTAAGTTCATCCCATGTTTTGATATCCTTTTGAGTGGAGAACCATTCAAGGGAAAGACCTGCAAGACTCTTAGAAAAGAGTCTCATCAAGTATGTTTGTTCATAGGCAACATCCATACAGTTGGTCGTGAATTCTCGGACATGTTCAATAGGGTTTGTATTTCCTCCATATTTGGTAAAATTTGGTGACACATATCCTAGAGGAAATGGAAGCATGTATAAGTTCATGTCAAAGCGGTACACAGATAGATCATATGAGACTTCAGATTTCTTGGCGGATATTTGAATGTTTTCTATGGTCTTCTTTAGACCCATCATCTTTGCTTGCAAGGCATCAATTATAGGGTCATTTGTGGCCCCATACATTGGATTGATTGGTACACCATGGGTCCCCATTTGTTGTGAGTGGATGTTGGTGTACTGTTAAGGGATGTGTTGTTGTGACATGTATGATGTGTTTTGGTTTGTGTGTTGGTACTGAAATTTTGGATTGGGGACATGTTGATGGGTATAAATATGGGATGAATATGTCAAAATGTGTCCCCCGGCCATTTGGGTCAATATTTGGGAAATATGGTGGCCATGAATTTTTTGGTGTCCAATAGATGCCATAGGTTGTGTGTTTTGATTGCCTTGTGGGGGTTGCTGGAACTGTCCTAGAGGAATATTCATGTTTTGTCCTTGGGAGAAGTTGGTATTAAATTGTGTTGATGTGTTAATATTCGGTTTTGGTCCTTGAATAAAGAGATATCGTTTACCTCCTCCCAAAGGATTAATTGAGGTACAATGAGAGGATATGATGAGGATGCATTCATGGTACCGGATATAGTTGTAAATGGAGGATTTGAATGGCTTGATGATTCCCCCAAGGCATTTACCAAAGTAGTAAATAAAGGATTGGAATAACTTTCCCACATTGCTAAGGACCCAAAGGTTGCTCTAGCCGATTGTGACGATATTATGGATATTGTGGGTGGTGTGACGGACTGTGTTCCTCCAACAGATGTAGCGGTGATTGAATTAGAATTGTTTGGAGTGTTGGAGGTAGCACTCATGGTAGTTGTGACATTTTGGGAGGTAGCATCAAAAAAGGTATTGTTTGTGTTTGTAGGTTGACCACTATTGGACATGTTATTTGTGTTGTTGACATTATGGTCAGGAAATGTTAGTCTCAAAGTATTAATCTTGAACCCACGAGGTAATTTAGCTCCTTGAATTAAAAGTATGGCCAAATATTTGTCTTTGTCATATAAGACCATTTTTTCTATGAAGTAGGCTGCCTCTAGATCTTGTGTTGCTACCTCTAGGTTTTCCTCAAGTATTTGTCCATATTCATCCTTACGTAAGAATGGTTCAAAGGGGTTGTTTGATGAGGATGGTATGGTCATGAGAGGTTGAGTATTTGTGTTGCTAAATTGGTTGAATCAAAAGTCCAATTTGAGTCATAAGTGCGATTGGTGACATTGGAATTGGAGTCTTATCCAAAGTTTTCCATTTGTCGTTTCTTTCTTTGGAGTCTAGTGTCCACCATAAAAGGAAATTGCTCAAATGAAAATGATGAGAATGATAACTAAATGCAAGGATGATGTTAGCCTATGTTTTTGGATTTTTTATTTTGGATAAAGGATGAGAATGCAAGACTATGTTTTTGGATTTTCGATAATAAGGGATGACAACGCGATAATTTTTTCTAAAGAAAATGGTTAATGTAAAATGATGACTAGGATGACAAGTTATGACACAATTTTTTTGTATTTTGGAATAAAGGATGACAATGCAAGGTGATAATGACATTTTCCTAAGGAAATGATTAATGCAAGATGACAAGGTTGTCAAAGCCAAAGTGCCAAATGAGGACTAAGATGATAATGTTGACTAAAGACTTAAGATGATTAATGCAAAGTCTAGGTTCAAAATGGGGACTAGAGATGGACAATGCAAAGTCTAAGTTTAAAATGAGGACTAAGTTTGGACAATATTTGGAGAAACGTTTTCCTAACCACTCTAAGCTTGACTTATATCTCAATTTAGGTTATCAAAGGACTTTCCAAGGGGATTAAATGATGAGGTCAAAATGATGAGTGAGCCTTCCTAACTAGACTGTTGAGTTGGAGGTTCTCACAAAAAGGACAATGACTGAAAAAGAGGAATAATGACTAAGTCCCAGGAAAACTTAGTTTTGAAACAATGGTTTTGCAAAGTGTGATGAGTTGGCCTAATCCAAATTTTTCCAAGATGAGACCTAAGGACAAACTTATACTAAAAATGACAATTATGATGCCTGGGGAATGCAACTAAAAACTTGGAAATTTTAAACCTATGGTTAAGATATGAGCTAATGAATGCAAATGATGGATGTTTTGAGCAATTTTGATTCTGATTTCTAAAAGAGACCTTTGGAAAAGATATTTTGACAGTAGGCTAAGATGTTTGGACTTTAATTCTAGTCTGAAACAAGGTGTATTTTGTTGCCAGGAAAATGCATCGTTTTAGGTCACAAATGCGTTGTAGTTATCAAATGTAGCACTATAAATGGAAATTACAATTTAGTTTTTCAAATGCGGCTCAATATTTCAGATACGGCTTTACAGAAGGAAAATGTGTTTCAATATAGGTGAATGCAGTGTTTGGAGTAGCAAATGCATTTTATCAGAGCATATGAGTTTCGAAGGCTTGCAAATGTTGTAGAGCGATTGTGATTTAACAAATGCGGTGTAGAATGCAAAAAGTCAAATTTCTAATGTTTGTGGTCAAAAACCTGAATTGTTGAAAGTTTGACAATTTGTTTCTAGATGTTTGGGTGTTGTTTGTTTTGTTTTAGTAACAAACAAACACTTGGCAAGCATGATATTTTGAAAAGTAAACAAACACATAAGAGAACAAGTATGATCCTATGGTTAAGCTAGGACAATATTCGCTAGACTCTACATGGGTTTCCTCAACCACATATCAGCAGCGTGTGAATCCAGAAGCTTGGCTACACGAGCTCCCCCTTATAGTGCACTCTCTTCGTAGGCCAACCAAGCTTCCAACCCCCATGAAACTCCCATGGAAGATTGATCACCTCTGCTAAAGACTGCGAAGACGTGGAATGCTTCACACCGACTGGTGTTGTACTAGAAAATAAAAGGTTTTTGGCTACTAAACAATGGTGTTTAATTTGGGACCCCCATTCGAGTGGCCATACATGGGGTGCAAGATTAATCTCCATTTAGGAGGTACTCTAGCCTGAAGAGGTTATGCTTAATAGGGTTTTGGGGAGTACTACTTGGTCTGTATGACACATCTGCACTCGTAATCTTAGGTTTTCCCTTAAGATTCGCATTTATATACCCGTCAGGGGTAGCTTGGCTTTAGCTCCATTGTCAGTTTGAGTCACATTGGGGTGATGAAATCCCCAGGTAGGTCCAATTTCTAGAGGCAATAATTGTTTCTCTTACACCCAAGATTGCATGACTATGCAAGGGGAGAGGATACTTTGGCTATTGCATCAAGGTTACATAGGGATAAAGTGGGTCTAGCTTTCTAATCACCTAGTTTGCATAGGGTGAGAGCATATTCACCTACCACTTTCAAAAACAATCAGACAAAATGGAAGACATGTTCATTTTAAGTGCACCAAAAATAAATGTGTTTTAATCTAAAAAGAAACAAGAACAATGTTTAGAAGTGAGTCTTGGACACTTGAACCTGCAAAATCACAAGTTAGGAAGTTTATCAACTAGTCTTGGAACCATGAAACATAACCACCACACGCTGCCAAAAAAGATTAGTAACACGAAAAACCTATGATAGGGAGAATGCAGAAAAGAAAACTAGAATGCCAAAGGAAATCTGGAAAACCTGAATGCAAAAAGAAGAAAAATGATTACCAGGTAGATGTGTCATAGTAGAGTGAATGCGTCTCTCTGTGCAGTAAATGCGTCGCAGCACTGTGTTCTAGTTTAACAGGAAAATGCATCGATTCAAGCTTCAAATGCAACTAGACATGTCAAATGCAGCTTTTTGGACTGCATATGTGGCATTTCGTACCTGTATATGCAAAAAGAATAAAGAACAAAAAAGACCATACGAAAAACAGAAAAATAAAGGCGTCGGGTTCACCAATGTATCAATGGGTTAATTTTAGGTAGATGTTAGCATATGATTAGATTAATAAGCATAAAAACCCAAAGAAGCTATAGAGCATAATGAAAGCTAAAAAAAAATGAAATGATTATACCATATCTCCTACGAAACCTCCATGATTCACCTCCATAGCACCTTCTAGCTTGTTAATTATTGCCCTCAAATTGAGTAGATGAGCAATTTGATACAAAGACAATGTCCTAAACAAGCTTTGAAGGATTTGAAGTGACTAAATGAAGTGTAAATGCCTATGCCTATGACAAAATGACTATAATTCCTAAGGATAGAATTAAGTATGCCAAAATCATGAATTACTAAGAATTGCAAGTATACGCGTAGTCATTGAAAATGTGAGCAAAATTGGAATTTTATAGAAAATACAATTTTGGATGGACAGACAAGATTGAAAGCTAACAAAGCCTAAAATCAGAGGTCAAGATTTCATGTGACAATCCCTAATTAAGAAGAATAAATGAACAAAGGTAATTAAATAAATTAATAAATTTATTTAATTGTAAGAAGATAATAGACCCTTAGTGATGTATTGAATAAATAAATATAATATATTTATTTAATAATCATGAAGAACATAAGAGACATGAATTAATTAAATAATAATGTATTATTTAATTAATAGTCAGAAGTGGACCAAGGAGATAATTAAGATGTCATAATTATGTTAGGATGAAAGTGGTAAAATAGAACTTGCAGGCCGAGGTCATTTTTAAGTGTTTACAGATTCAAGAAAGAAAGATCTCTTTCACACTTTCAAACAGCCTATCCCTTGAGTGGACCAATTTCTTCACATCAGGTTCTCGAGGGACCCCTTTGAATTTTTTCCAATCTATTGATGATCTACGTGATTTTCTGCTTTCTTTCCTGTGTGGCCACTTTCTGACATGTTTTATTTGTGAGTAAACATATCACTTTACAGGTGCACATGTGAAGCCGCTTTCTGACTCAGTGGAGTCACCTTCCTTGGGTTTCCTCCATGTGAGAGATCTTGGAGGACATCTTCCCTATAGGTTTATGAGCCTGTAGGGTGCTTTTCTAGGTTTCCTTCATGTTAGAGATCTTGGAGGACACATTCCCTATAGGTCTATGGGCCTGTAGAGTTCTTTTCTGGGTTTCCTTCATGTGAGAGATCTTGGAGGACACCTTTCTTGTAGGTCTATGGGCCTATAGGGTGCTTTTTGGGCTTCCTTCATGTGAGATATCTTGAAGGACACCTTCCTTGAAAGTTTTTGAGCTTGTAAGGCACTTACTTCTTAGGGCTTCTTTCATGTGAGAGATCTTGGGGGTCGCCTCCTTGCAGTTTTGCAGGCCTATAAGATGCTTTCATTCTATAGCTTCATAGTTGTACAAGGCTATGGAATCCTTTTCCTACCCTACGCTTTCAAGCTTGTAGGATTGTGGTCTACTTCCTCAACAGTTTAGGTATAAATTTCTAACCTTATCCACTCTTTTATCTACTTTACCGAAGCACTCATCAATATCCATGCTTGCTAAAGCGGGGGGAAAATGTACAGGAGCAAATTTGTACCCCTTACACAAATTCCCCTTTCGTAATCCTCACCTTAGAAAACCAAATATGAAGTCAAAATTCCACATCAGTTGGCTGACTTCCTTCCACTTGGAATCTTTCCTTTGTGTAGGTAGAAGAATATTTGTCAGGGACACTCGCATGGTGCCCTTACGTCCCTAACGGATTCCTACACTTGAAGTTGGTAGAGGCATTACACTTCCTATTGGGAATGATTTGTAACATCCCTCTTCGACCAACTGACCCCAAAAATTATAGATTCTTCCTCCTCCAAATTCATTCATTCTCACTTCACTTGGATCTCTAAGCATTCAATCAATCTCTTTTTGCATCCTCTAGGCATTCAACTTTATTCTCTTGGAATTCTCCATTCTCAACAGTAGTTTAGCACTCCATTGCAGCAACAACACTCCATCAACCTAGTTAAGCAAGTGTGAAGCAAGTCATTGCAACAGGGGCTTGGTGGAGGTGGTAATATTTTCACTCCTCTCCTTTACGATTTGGTTGGGTAGCTATATATTGTTTTGTATTGTTATTCGTGTACTTCCTTTCTTTACTTCTTTATCATAAATTTCTCTATTGTTGTTATTTTGCTGTCCGTGGAGGTGGAAACACCAAAACATGGGTCTAACTAAGGCAAACCCCTATACATCCCAAACAAATTTCCCCTCTTTCCTTTGTGTAGGTGAATGCGCATTTGGAGATAGCTAGCAAATAGGAACTTTGGTCAGATTGTATTCGTCACCTTGGTTCTAGTTTATTTACTTTATCATTTCAGTATCTACTTTGCATACTTTCTCATTCTGTTTTTAGCATCTAGATTGAATTAGCTAGGCTATTAGTAGGTATTTTTGACAGTTTTACTTTATTCATTGTTATTTGGTTGTACAGACGCCAGGGCACCTAAGAGAGGCCAGTGTGCTGCACTGATGTCCCAAAATTGTGCTACCATCCTCAGACAGAGAACTATCTGAGGCACAGAACTGACTCCAAAAATCCAGCTTGCCTAGGCCAAACTAAAGTTCAAGTTTGTAGAGTGATCTAAGGAATTTATAGTCCTTATCATTCCCGTCCCTCATTTCCAACACCCCTTTAGAGTGAGGTAAGTTAGGCAGCCTTCTGCTCTTGGTTCTTCATGACCTGGGGCCTTGACGTTGGTGGTTCCCCTCTCTTACATCATTAAGACTCTTAAATCTATTTTTTTTATCAATCCAAACTATTTTTGTATTGTGGCTATTAAGGGAGGAAATTATCAACAAAAAAATGGTTTTATTCTTGTATAAAGAAGTGCCATAATTGGAAATAGTGGAAAAAATGAACATAGAGTCTTCTTGTCTATAAAACCAAAAGGTTTGCATATTGTTTGGGTTGGTTGTTAACTATAGTAGAGGTACAGTGGCTATGTTTTATTGTTCTTAATCTATTAAAGTCTAAATATTGGTTTTAGAATAGTATTAGCAGCATAATAGAGGTTTAGTAAACATTTCTAAGAAAGAGTAAAATTGTATTGAAAGGGGAGAATAGATCATTGGAAAGCTAAAAGTCTCAAGAAGCATTTATTGCAATCGATAGTTGGAACTACAAGCATGTTTTTTTTGTTTCTAAAATAGTCATTTTCTTGTTTATAAGTTTGAGAAAATATTGTTATGAATGTTAAAAGAGAGAGATTCATATGACTATTTTTTAGAGTGAGCATAGATAGCTTGGAAATAAGAGATTAAATGATGATATCTTAATAATGATATTTCTGAAAATATGAATAGAAGGATATTATTTATGCAATCTAAATGTATTCTATTGTGTATGAGTTTAAAACCAGAAATATGGTTCATTTCCTAGGTTAATAGTATCTTTACTACGTACATCTCTAAAAAGAGTTAAATAAGAATTATTAGTATGTTATTTTACCGAGTATGAGAATTTGGGGGTTGAGCACATAAATCAGTTGCTCGTAATCTTGATATTATTACATACCAAAAACCTCATTGTATTTTATGTTGAATTATGAACCCAACCTTATGGCTTGTAAATGAGAGTCTAAAATCATGAGTAAAAGTAATCCTCTTTTTTAGCTCAAATAATGAAATTTCCATGATTGTATGATATGATGTCAATAATATCTGAATGATCATAAATTGGTGGCATAGTGTCATCATTATCCATTTAAATAGCCTAAGAATAGGTGAATGGAAAAATTTATGGCTTTGATAGAGTTTGAAATAGAGGTAGTAGCCTAGACCCCAAATGTTACAAGAATGTAACAGGGGAATTCATTATCCATGATGTTATAACTATCTAGTTATTTTGACCACCTTAGTGGGTATGATTTTATGAATGTAGACCTTATGGTAGTAGAAAAATTTGGTCTACACTATGGTAAACCATAAGTCAAATAAAGTTCTCCAAGTCGAGTAGGGTGGGTGAACGAATGAATTCAATCCAAGAAAGTAGTGATTGTATATATTACAAACACTTTGACCAAAGTGAGTACAATCATCTCTACTTGTACTTGCCAATCCATTGTGTTTTAGATACTTAATGCAATCAGAGTTGTCATTCATAGTTGGAAGGTCTCCATAGTTTATTGGCGGTATTGGTTAAGTAGGTTACAACACCAAAGCTCAGATGGAAATTACTAGGGGGTTCTTAACCATTTCCTTCATTGAAGAGTAGAGCCACTTCTAGTTAGGAAGGTGTACGGAGGACCGTTGGTCCATGGTTGGAGGTAAAGAACCTGGGTGATGTTCTCCCTCATGTAGATGAAATGTCAATTCTTAGGAGATAGAAAGAAAGAAAGTATCCAAATATGGATCTGTGACCTTGTTCCTTAAATTTTTATGTTATTTATTTGAAAATGTTCATGTGGAGAATGTTAAAAAGAAAATAAATTTATTTTTTCCATTTTGAAAAGTGAAATTAGTTTATTATGATATTCTTATGTTATCAGTTATGCAAAATAATATTTCAATTATTGAAAAAAATTATGTCTTATTTTTATGGAATGAGTACTTTTTACTTTTTGGTTAAAATGCCAAGTAAATTCCTTGTTATAAGGTTGTGGTTGTTACAATGAAAGAAGAGAAAGTTGAAGATTCTAAGATCAATCAAGGACATTCAAGGGAATATTTTTGAACATTATTGCAGCAATTAAAGATCCAAGCATCATGTCAAATTGTATGTGAGTTCATGTTTTCATGTTTTTATGTTTATGAAGGCTAACCCTTTTTATAGGCATCCAAATAATTCAAGCAAT